>PVKS010015748.1:0-45330 GCA_004027875.1 Aplodontia rufa
GTGGAGGGGTTGAGGAGAGATAGGAACACTAGCACACTGTTGGTGAATCTGCAGGCTTGTACAGCCCCTCTGGAAAGCAGTGTGGAAAATCCTCAAAAAATTAGGGATTAACCTACCATATGACCCAGCTATCCCTCTCCGGGGTATTTTTCCAGGGGATTTAGAATTAGCACATTACAGCGACACAGCAAAATCTATGTTCACAGTAGCTCAATTTACATAGCTAAATTATGGAACCAATCCAGATGCCCCTCACTAGATGAATGGATCCAAAAACTGTGGTACATATATACCATGGAGTTGTACTCAGCAATTAGAAACAATGAAATTGCAGCCTTTGAATGTAAATGGATGGCAATGGAAGAAATCATGTTGAGTGAAGTTAGCCTAACCCAGAGAGTCAAGGGTCAAATGTCTTCACTCATCTGTGGAGGCTGGAGCTAGACCCTGGCCATTGTGAAAGGTGGTCAACTCTCATGTATTAGACCCAGCAAAGGTGTAGTAACACATAACCTAGGGCATTCATAGAGATGTATTGGGAAGGAGGGGTAAAGGTGGGAAAATAGGGTGGGATCTAGGGGGTAAATCTAATTTTAAGAATATATACATATCATTTCATTGAATGCATTTTTGATTGTACATTAAGTTTCTTGATTAAAAAAAGTGACTGCCTCTTTGTTTTCTGGCTTGTCCTGTGACCACTTCTCTCAACAGGCTCTCCAGCCATTGCTGTCCACTGTCTGCTATTGATAAACTGAGCTCTCACCAGAACCGAGTCTCCAAAACTGTGAGCTGAATAAACCCTTTCTCTTTATGAAGCAGTTTGTCTTTTGTTGTGACAATGAAATCTGACTAATGTGAAAATCAAGATCAGAATGCTGTGTATGTCATTTCCACAAGGTGTCATTGCTTATAGGACCTTTTAATTGACAGAAGAAGAAAATATACGTATGCATACATGGGTTTGCATTTATAGCAATAAATATTTCAATGCAAAATCACCTATGTTTGTATTAAGCTAAAGATTAATTCATACCTATGTCTTCAACTCAAATTCATTATCACATTGGTCATTCTAGCCTATACCTCTTGCTTATGTGCAAATTTCCACTTCAGTCACAAGAAAAATGGTTCTCATCATTTATCATCCATTTAATTGATTTTGAAATTCCCGAACACATGTTTATTGGTTTCTGAATTGTTGACCTGTGACCCACGTAGAAAATAACTTTATCAACTGGAGCACTGGAGCACAGTACCCGTGTGAAGCTCCTTTTTGCTGTATTAGTCTCATAGACGCCACTCATTTTCAAAGTTACTGATGTCAGCACTGTTGCTCCCACCCCCTTCACTGAGGTGGGCCCAGACAGTTGTAACACACTTCAAATTCTACTGTGACTCTTTACATTCCTTCCAGGGGAGCATCCCCCACTTCCTCTAATTGTTGAAAATTTACATACAGTAAGGTTTAATCTTTATGTTGGAAATGTCTTTGTGTTTAATAATCTTTATGTTGGAAATGTCTATGTTTTCAAAAATACATAATGTCATCCATCCACCATTAAGAGTTCATTCAAAGTAATTTTTTCTTTGTTTTTACTTTTTATTTATTTATTTATTTTTTGTACTGGGGATTGAACCCAGGGGCACTTAACCACTGAGCAATATCCTCAGCCCTTTTTACATTTTATTTTGAGATAGAGTCTCACTAAATTGCTCAGGGATTGGCTAAATTTCTGAGGCTGGTTTCTAATTTGCAATCCTTCTTCTTTAGCCTCCCGAGTTGCTGGGATTACAGATGTGTGCCACCACACGCAGCCACAATAGTTTAATTGATCTAAAATCCTCTGTGCCTCATCTATTCTTCCTTCCTCTCGAACTATAGATTGTTTTGTTTTGTGTTTTTTATTTTTACAGTTTTGGGGACTGAACCCAGGAGTGCTCTATCACTGAGCTCCATCTCCAGCTACCCCATTCCCCCATTTTATTTTTAATTAGAGACAGATTCTTGCTAAGTTGCTGGGGCTGTCTTCAAACATGCAATCCTCTTGCCTCAGTCTCCCTAATTTTCTTGGATTACAGGCATGTACCCTCATGCGCAACTTGATCTTTCAACTGTCTTTACAAATATTCTTTTCTAGAATGCTATATTGTTGGAATCGGGCAATATGTAACTCCTTTGGACAGGCTTCTTTTACTTAGCTGTATGCAAAGCTCCTTTCTGTTATTTCTTGGTGGACAGCTCATTCACTTTTATTGACATCCATTTTATGAATGTACCACTTTATTTATCCATTCAGCTACTGAAGGTTGAGTTCATTGCTTAAAATTTTGAGCAATTGTGAATAAAGATGCTATAAACATTTGCATGCACATTTTTGTGTGGACATAAGTTTTCAGATTAGTTGGATAAATACCTGGAAGAAATTTAATGGATCATAAAGCATTATGTTTAGCCTAGTAAGCAATTGCCAAGCTATTTTAAAATGTAGCAATACCATTTTACATCCCCACCAACAATGAAAGATCCTATTGTTCTGCATCCTCATCAGCATTCAGTATTTTTAGGTTTTATGGATTTTAGCTAGTCTAATAGTTGTACAGTGGTATCTCATTGGTTTAATTTGCAATGCACTAATGAAAAATAATGTTGAATATCTTTCAATATATTTGGTTTCCATTTGTATGTTTTCTTTAGAGAGGTGCCTAATCAGATCATTTGCCCATTTTAAAATTGGTTTAATTGAGCCTTACTGTTAAGTATCTAATGTTCTTTGCATATTTGGGTTACAAGTCCTTTATCAGATATGTGTTTTTAAAATATTTTCTCCCAGCCTATGGCTTGTCTTTTCATTTTGCTAATACATAACTCTTTTGCACAACAGAAGTTTTAAATTTTAATAATTCCAACTTAACTTTTTCTTTCATATGCTTTGGGTGTTGCATCTAGAAAGTCATTGTCCAACAAACTCATGGTCTCCTAGATTTTTCCTGTTTTCTTTTTGAAGTTGGTAGCCTTACATTTTATAGTTAGGAACTAGGATCCATTTGAGCTAATTTTTGGACAGGGTATAAAGTCTGTGTCTAGACGTTTTTCTTTTGCATATGAGTGGGTTCTTTCATCACAGTTTTGTAGCTTTTCTGCATTTAGATAATGCATATACTTTTATAGATGCATATCAAAGTATGTAACTTTTTTAAGAAAGAGGGGAGAGAAAGAGAGAAAGAGAGAAAAAGAAAGAAGTAATTTTTATTTAGTTTTTCATGTGCCCTTTGTTCCTTGGACACTTTGTTGTGTACATGGTGCTGGGGTTTGAACTCTAATACTCACACATGCCAAGCAAGCTCTGTAACCCCAGAGCCACTGCTCCAGCCCCAGTATTTAACATTTTTAGTGCTATTATAAATGGTATTCTGTCATTTCCAGATTCCAATTTTTCATTGCTGGTATAAAGGAAAGGTTAATATAAATATTAACCTTATAACTTTCAAACTCGCTATAATCATAAGTTCTAGGAGCTTTTGTGTTGATTCTCAGAATTTTCTGTGTAGATACTCATGTCATCTGCAAAGACTTTTGTTTTCTTCCTTCCAATTTATATATGTTTTGTTTTCTGTTCTTCTCTGATTGCACTAGTTAGGACTTCCAGTACAATGATGAATAGGAGTGGTGACAGGGGACATCAATGTGTTATTCCTAAGCTTAGGGAAAAAAGCATCCAGTTTCTAAACCTTACTCATGATATCAGCTGTAGGATTTCTATAGATATTCTTTATCAAGGTGACAGAGTTCCCTTTTACTCTTAGTTTGTTGAGAGTTTTTTTTTTTTATCATGAATGGATATTGGATTTCATTGAATGCCTTTTCTCTATCAATTGATAAAATAATATGTTTTTCTCATTTTTTTCTAACCTGTTGATGTTGTGGATTGTTTCACTTGATTTTGAATGTGGAACCAACCTTGCAAACCTGAAATTGATCCCACTTGGTCATAGTGGGATTCTTTTCATTCATTGCTATATTTGAAATGTTGGTATTTTGTAAAGGAATTTTGCATCTGTGCTCATGGGACTGTAGTCTTTTTCTTGTAATGTGTTTAATTTTGGTGTTATGATAATACTGGTCTCATTGGATCAATTAGTGATCCCTCTACTTCTATTTTCTGGAAGGGATTCTTAAGCACTGATACTATATGTTCTTTAAATCTTTGGTAAAATTCATAGCAAAATATCTAGACCTGGTACTTTCTTTTTGGAAGGTTGTTAATTACTGATTTAATTTTTAGTAGATATAGGTATATAAAGATATTTTTTCTTGAATTTTGATAGCTTATGTCTTTCAAAAGTTTGGTTAATTTCATCTGAAATTGTGGTTGTTTGTATTCCTTTGTGGTATTTTTAATGTCCATTCAATCAGTAGTGGTGACTTCTTTTTATTTCTGATACTGGTAATTTGTGTCTTATCTTTCTTTTTCTCCTTGATTAGCCTGACTAGAGGTTTATCAATTGTATTGATATTTTTAAAGAACAAGTTTCTTTGGTTGATTATCTTTCCTGTCATTTTTTTGTCTTCAATTTCCCTATATTTCTAAAGTAGCCACAGATAATATGTTAACAAATTAACATGGTTACATTTTACTAAAACTTTATTCACAGTGTTTATTCACAAACACTGAAGTTTGATTTTCATATAATTTTCACTGTTATGCAAAAATAATTCTTTTAATATTTTTTAAACCACTTATAAAAAACTGGTGTACCCTGGATTTGGCCCAAAGTTTGCCAATTCCAGTATTTAATGATCTCCAAGTCTCCAGTTAGAATCACGAGAGTCATTATATGCCTTGCTCAGTCTCTCTCCCCTCATTTCCACTGGGTGAGGTAAGAGCCCCCCTACTCCACTGCTTCACCCACTTCAGGGACTCCAGCAGGCCTGTGAATATATATGGCTCTAGTTGATGCCCTTTGAGTAAAAGCTACAGATAGGCTTAACCCCACATTGAACAGGAGTGTCTGAAGACAGTGAGGATATAAAATTTCAGGGGAAGGCAATCGTCTTCAAGAAAGTATCAGAGAAATCTTAAAATATCATGCAAGAATGGGCCACCCAGAATCAGATACAGAGAGTCCCTCAATTTATAATGGTTTGATTTAGGATTTTCCAATTTTATGATGCTGCAAAAGTGATACACATATAGTAGAAATCATACTTCAAATTTTGAATTTGGATCTTTTCCTGGTCTAGCAATATGCAGTCCAATATTCTCATGAAATGTTGGGCAGTGACAGTGAATTGCAGTTAACAGCCAGCCACTCAGTCAGGAGAAACAACTGATATTCCATGGTGTATGGTGTAGCTAAGCCAGATTGATCACTAGGTTTGGTGTATTACTTCATTTTTCAACTCATGATATTTTCAATTTACTTTGAGTTTATCAGCATGTACCTCATCTTAAGCATCTGACAGTAAACTTTGGATAAAGAGAAGATAATAAGAGAGTAAAAAAAACCTCAGCAAATAAGTACATACTCCGTACCATATACTTGGGGAGTTACATAGGCTAAAGGCATATATTTCATAAGCCTTGAGTTGTGTCTCTCCTAATAAGTTCTTAAATTCTTCCATCAAAGGCTGTCTCTTTTGTTAAAGCACTGTTCTTTGGCATAATGGAGTTTGTTGACCACAGATTTGTTTCAATCAGGAACTTTTTTTGGTTGGCAGCTAAAGTAAACTCAGTCTGGTAACAAAAGGATTCTATAAGTTTAAAGTTTATATGTAGAAGCATTTTCAGGACCATCTGGAAGAAGAAACTTAGTGTCACAAGGACATGGATTTTCTCTATTCTGCTCAAAAGATTTCTCTCCAAGTTAATGTGATTGTTGCCAACCTCCTACCTTCTGATACCATAATTTTTGTTAGTAGCTCCAGAGCATAGTTCCTTTCATATTCCACTGGCTATTGTGGAATCATGGGAACCTCCCTGAACCAATCACCATGTCCAGAAAGACTTGAGGTTCTGATTGGCCAGGCCAGGGTCACATGGTTGGAGGCAAAGAAATTGACTTCACCTGAAGCACATATATGGCTTCCATAGATAGATTGCATTGCCAATGGAAAACTGAGAACTGCCACAAAAGGTGGAGCAGATGAACGGGAACGGCTGGGTTGTCAAAACACAACCTGTGTCCCTCTGACATGATTTTCAGTTGCAGGTAAAGTCCTGAGTGATAACTCTCCAAGAGCACAAGTGGGAAAGAGTTATTTCTTAAGGAAGACTGGTCTGGATGTGGACTCTGAATCTCCTCTTGTGGTGAAGAGACTAAAAAGGCAGGAGAGTAGATCTGAGAGTTGCAGACCTAGAGGGAATTGCCAAAGTTCTCAGCCCCTTCACTTTGAGCAATGATGGCAGGCAGTAAGGTGTGGTGAGGTGGCCTTTTCTATTTTCCTTCAGGACTGAGATCAAAAGTTACTTCTTGGACTTCTGATTTCAGTTCCTACATGTAAAGAGCTTGTAAATCATCATTCTCATACTGACAACAAGAAAAAGCTGGAAAAATAAAACTCCTGAATATCATTAACTTTTCTTGACCTATCAGAGAATTGAGGTTGCAGGGCAAATTGCCATCCCCAAATCTGAAAAGTCAGGAAAATACACAGAAACAGTTAAGGCCCATTAACCTGGAGCAGAAAACCCTGGTGCATAATGCTAAGACACTCAAATGGTAATTTTGGTGAGTTGCTGGAAATTGAATGTGTACTAGCTTTGAAATAAGAAAAACCATGGTTGAGGTGTGGCAGAATTTTAGAGACACTCTCACAGTTCCATGAGTTTCACCTCTAGGAACCCCACCTAATTCTTATAGTGAAGAGCCAAGAAAATTCCCTCGTGTTTTTGGCAAAGAGAGAGGAAAAGTAGACATTTTGAAATATGCCCAATGCGTTCTCCATGACAAAGAGCAACTCACCAATGAAAAAGACTTTATCAGATCCTTTTTTTGCATATAGCTAGGACAATTACCTAATTTTAGCCCAGTCTACTCTCTATATCTCATCTGTATAGGATGAAGAAAGGTAAGAAAACCTTGTGAAGATCATGGCTTAGGGAGGTAGAGCCACTAACACATTGATTTAATCATAAGATTATGGAAATCTTTCTCTCCCCCACACAACAGGGTTTCAGTGTTACAATAGAGGATTGTAACTGAAACAGTTGGAAGACTCAGATTCTTTTTAAGAAGGAAAATTTATGAAAATTGATAGAGAATAGGAGAGACAAAAGCAAGGACATCTGAGGAATCTGAAGCCACTAGCACCTATGGCTGCAGCAAGCATTAAATACAGACTGAAACCTAACCAGATGAATATAAAACTTCCCACTAAAAGCCTACTTGCCTTAGTTCTATTAGCAAATATAGCATGTCTGGCTTTCAATAATAACCACAAAAATTATAAGAGATTTAAAATAACTACCATTAAAATGTTAAAATCTTTAATGAAAAAAAGTAGACAGAAAGCAAGAACAGATAATGTAAACAGAATCAAAAGGAGATACTGGAAACCAAAAGCACTGTAATAGAAAGGAAGAATGTCTAATGGGCTTATTAGCAGACTGGACATGGAGGAGGAAGGAGACAATAAGCTTGAGGAAATTTCAGAAGAAATTTCCCAGAATAACATACAAAAAGTAAAATGAATAGATAAAAATTCAGAATGAAATATTCCAAAACTGTGGAATAATTTCAAAAGGTGTAACATCCACATAATTTGAATACCAGAAAGAGGAGAGCGAATGAGGCAGAAAAATACTTGAACAAGAACATTCCAAAATCAATGATAAGCACCAAACTTACAGAAGCTGAGAGGAACAGCAAGCAGGAGAAACACCAAACACTCTAAACACAAGAAAATCATACTCAAGCTTCTGAAAACCAAAGACAAAGAGAAAATCTTGAAAGAAGAAGAAGAAAAACAGATACCTTGCCTACAGAGAATAAAAATTATAGTAGACTTATTGGAAACCATGCAATCAACAAGAGGGTAAAGAAAAAGATTTAAGTGTTGAAAAAAAATACCTGAGCAAACTGAAATCCTATATCTACCAAAATCATTCACTAAAAATGAAGACAAAAAGTGAGGCAATTCATTGGCAGATCTTCCCTGTAAGAAACGACAAGAAGAAATTCTTCAGGAACAAGAAAATTATATAGGTCAGAAACTCAGATTTATGTGATAAAAGGAAAAGCATTAGAGAAGGCAAAGATAAAGATAAAAATTTTTATTTGTCTTATTAATTGATCTTATAAGTAAATGTCTATTCAAAATTATAATAGTAACAAAGTACAGTGTGGTTGTAACATACAGATTAATAGCACATGAAATTAATGATTATAGCATATGAAATTGATGAAAGCAATTTTAAAAGAGATGAGAGGGAGGAATTGGGAATATCCTGTTATAAAGTGCCTATATTACCTGTGATTTATTAGAGTGTCACTTGAAAATACACTTTTATTAGTCACAATGGTATGTTGCAAACGGTAGCGTAACTAACTACTAAAATTATTTTAAAAGATGTAAAATTTGATGCAAAGAGGAGAGAAAATGAAATAGTATATAATGCTCAATCAAAAGCAGAGAAGGAAGCACAAGAAGGGCTGGGGGGGGGAAGATCAAGAGTAATAAAAACGGAATCACAAACAAGGTAGATATCAACAAATGCTTCAAATATGAATGGTGTATGTAAACCAATTAAAAAACAAATGTTAGAGTGAATTTTTAAAGAGAGACCAAATTATATATTGCTTAAAACAAACTCATTATATTTATAAGTTAAAAGTAAAGCAATAATGTAAAATCCATTTCAAAATAGCTAAACAAAAGGATTTTAAATGTTCTCACCTCAAAGAAATACTAAATATTTGAGGTGATGGATATGCTAATTCGACTGATTTGATCATTCCACAACGTGTACATGTATTCAAACAACATGTTTTATGCTATACATACATACAATTATTTGCCAACCAAAAATAAAAGCAAAAATAATATATTAAAGTAAAACTTTTTTTTTTTTAAAAAGTAATGATGGACCGATACCAAAACCACACAGACACCATAAGAAAAGAAAATTACACGTTGATATTTCTGGTGAACATAGATGCAAAATGCTCAACACAAGACTAGCAAATCTAATGTAGCAGCACATTAAAATAATCATACACTACGATCCTACTAGGTGTGATTTATCACTGATATGCAAAGATGATTCAATAAATGTTACATACTGGGCTGGAGCAGCGGCTCAGTGGTTTCAGCGCTTGCCTGGCAAGCACAAGGACCCGGGTTCAAACCCCAGCACCACGTACACAACTATGTGTTGGAGCAACTAAGGCCATGTGAAAAACTCAATAAAGTTGTTTCTCTCTTTCTCTGTCTCTCTCACTGTCCCTCTCTCTTTAAAAAAAAAAAATGTTACATACCAAATTAACAGAATGAAGGCTAAAAAATATATGATAACCTGTTTTGAAAAAGCATTTGACAAAATTCAACATCTTTTCATGATTAAATCTCTCAATAAATTTAGAAAGAGAAGAAATGTATCCTTTTTTGAAAGAGAGAGAGAAAGGGGGAGAGAGAGAAAAAATAAGGGAGAGAAAGAGAGAGAGAGGGAGAGAGAATTAATTTTATTTACTTTGATTTTCATTCAGCTTTTGTTGCTCCAACACTCCATTAAATACATGATGCTGAGGTTAAAAACCCACATCCTGGCAAATGGCAGGCAAGCACCACAACTGCTGAGCCACCACTCCAGCCCAGAAATGTAACTTAACATAAAAATGTCATATATGCCAACTAATATCATACTCAGTGGTAAACTGAAGAAAACCTTTCCTCTAAGATTAGGAACATGAAAAGGGTGTCCACTCTCATCACTTCTATTCAACAGAGTATTAGAAATCCTAGCAGAGCAATTAGGCAAGAAAAAGAAATAAAAAGCATTCAAATCAGAATGAAGGAAGGAAAATTATCCATGTTTATAGATGGCACGTTCTTTGATGTAGAAAACCCTAAAGACTGCTAAAAGCCATAACAAAGGAATGTAGTAAAAGCTGCATGGTGCAAAATCAATATAAAAAACTCAGTTGTTTTTCTCCATACATGGTGAATTATTTGAAAAAGAAATAAATCAATCCCATTTACCATAACATCAAAAACAATAAAATATTTAGGGATAAATTTAACTCAAGAGGTGAAAGATTTGCACACTGAAAAGGAAGACACTGGTGGAAGAAACTGAAGATACAAGCAAATGGGATAACAACCACTGTTCCTGTAAAATGATAAAATGTCCATGCAACTCAGAGCAATCTACAGATTCAAGTCAAGCACTGTCAAAATTCCAAAGAAATCTCATAAATATGTGCAATATGATATCCCCATAAAATATGTTTTAAAAATTCTGATGTCATTTCCCAAGAAATAGAAAAGAACAGTCCTAAAATTTACACTGCAACATAAAAGACCCCAAATAGTAAAAGCAATCTTTAGCAAAAATAACAAAGATAGAACAGAATAAAGTGTCCAGAAATAACTCCATGCTTTTACAGCCAACTGATTTTTGAGCCAAGAAAACACAATGGATAAAGGGCAATCTTTTCAATAAATGGTGCTGGGAAGACTGGATATTCACATGCAAAAGAATGAAATTGGACATGTATCTCAAACCATTACAAAAATAAATCAACTAACAGTAGGTTAAAGGCTTAAATATAAAACCTGACACTGAAAAATTACTAGAGGGGCTGGAGCGGTGGCTCAGGGGTTTCGGCACTTGCCTGGCAAGCATGGGGACCTGGGTTCAAGTCCCAGCACCACGTACACAGCTGAGTGTTGGAGCAGCTAAGGCCATGTGAAAAACTGGATGAGGTTGTTTCTCTCTTTCTCTGTCTCTCTCACTGTCCCTCTCTCTTTGTAAAAGAAAAAAAAATTACTAGAAACAAAACACTGGGCGAAAGTGCTACACTATTGGTTTGCACAATGATTTTTGAGATATGACTCTGAAAGTACATGCAACAAATGGAAAAATAGACATGGCGATTGCATCAAAGTAGAAAGCTTCTGCACAGCAAAGGAAAAACGAGAAAAGGAAAACACAAACCACAGAATGTGAATTTGAAATTATTTTCAAGTTGTACATCTAATGAACAAATTAATATCAAAAACATATATAAAGAACTCAACTCAATAGCAAGAGAACAAGTAATAAGATTAAAAAATGGGTAAAGCACCTGAACAGACATTTCTTAAAAGAAGACATAAATGTCTGATATCACATGAGAAAATTCTCAGCATCACCAATTAAGAAATGTTAGTTAAGGGGCTGGAGTGGTGGCTCAGCAGTTATGGCACTTGCCTGGCTTATGTGAGTACTCTAGTTCAAACCCCAGCACCATGTACACAATGAAGTGTTGGAACAACAAAAGTCATGTGAAAGACTAAATAAAAAATTGATTCTCTCTGTCTCTCTCACCCTCTCATTATCCCTCTCTCTTTAAAAAAAATGTAAGTTAAGATCACAATGAGATATACCTCACCTCTGTTAGAATGATTTTTATTAAAAATATGAAAGATAACAAGTGTCAGAGAAAATATACAGAAAAGAAAACTCTTATGCATTGTTGGTGATGATGTAAATTAGTACAACCACTGTGGAGTATGGTATGGAATTTTCTCAAAAATGCATAAAATAAATGAAATTACCATATTATTTCAGGATATATATTCAAAGTAAATGAAGCCCATAATTCAAAGAGATATCTACAGCTCATTGTAGCATTATACACAATAGCCAAGAAATGGAAAATAATCAAGTGTCCATTGAAAGATGAGCAGATTTTAAAAATGTGATATTTATATGCAACAATATTATTCAGTCTTAAAAGGGGATAATCCTATAATTCATGACAACATATACGTATCTGGAGGACATTTTCTTTTTTTTTTTTTACTGAGAAATTTATTATTGAGCAACCATACAAGTTTTTAACAAAATAATATAAAATGTGTATAGATTCTGGATATTAGATTTACCCCCAGGATTGCCTCCCCAATTGCCTACTCTTATCCCTCCCTTCTTCTTCCCACAATATCTTTAAAAAAGTATTAGGTTGTATAACATTACACATTATCTGGATTTAACACATGATAATAGACCAACTTTCTCACTGGCCAGGGTCTAGATCCAGCCTTCACAGATGAGTGGAGACATTTGACCCTTGGTTCTCTGGGTTAAGCTGATTTTACTCAGCATAATTTCTTCCATAGCCATCCATTTACCTTCAAAGGCTGCAATATCATTGTGTCTAATTGCTGTGCAAAATTCCGTGGTATGTATGTACCTCACCTTTCGGATCCATTTATCCAGTGAGGGACATCTGGGTTGTTTCCATAGCCTAGCAATAGTAAATTGAGCTGCTATGAACATAAATATTGCTATGTCACTATAATGTGCTAATTCTAAATCCACTGGAAAAATATCCAGGAGTGGAAAAGCAGGATCGAATGGTGGGCTCATCCCTAGTTTTTTGAGGATTCGCTGGAGGACATTTTGCTAAGTGAAATAAGCCAAGCACAAAAGACAAAAAGCTGGTTACACTTATTTGAGGAATCTAAAACTGTTGAACTCATAGAGCAGAAAGAGTAGAATGGTGATTGCCAGGGGCCAGCCTGTGGGGGAAATGGGAATGGGGATAAAAGGTACAAAGTTTAAGTTATGAATTTATTCAACAATAAATTCTAATAAATCTAATATACAGCAAGGTGACTATAGTTAATACCATGTTGTATAGTTGACACCAAGAAAGTGGATCTTAAGTGTCTCATCACATGCACACACAGAGACACAAATAGTCACTATATGAGGTATTAGATGTTGATTAACTTGGTTGTGGTAATTATTTCACAGTGTATATGCATATCATAACATCACATGGTATACCTTTAATATATGCAATTTTTACTGTCTATTATACCTCAATAAAGTTGGGGAAAATAGTTTTCAATTATGATGGTGTACCTATATTAATTTCAGACAATGTATACTCCAGAACAAGAAAAATTATCATTGATAAAAAGGGGAATAAGAATAAATTTCTCCAAAGAAAGACACAGTAATCCTTAAAATGTATGTAACAAAAAAAGGAGTATGAAATTACATGAGGTACAAACTGATAGAGCTACAGGGAAATACAGACAAATCTGTTCTTAGAGCCCAAAACGTCAATATTAGTCTTTAAGAAATTGATAAATCAAATAGGTAGAAATTCAGTGAGGATACAATTGACCTGAACAACGCTAATAAGCAACTTGATCCAAATGACATTTATAGACTACTCCAAACCACAACAGCAAGAATGTACATTCTTTTCAAGTTCACATGGAACACTCTTCAAGATATTCTGAGCCATAAAATACATAATGACAAGTTTTTTTTGAAAATGGAATAAAATAAAATATGTTTTCAGACTACCATGAAATTAAGTTAGAAGTCAATAACAAGAAATAAAAAATCCTCAAATATTTGCAGATTAAACATTTCTAAATAACATATGAGTCAAAGAAAAGTTGTCAGAGAAATTTTTAAATATTTTAAACAACATGAAAATGAAAGAACAATTTAATACAATGTGTGGCATACAGCAAAAGCAATAGTTAAAGGGGAATTTATAATATTAAATACATATGTTAGAAAAGAAGAAGGATCTAAAATCTAAGCTTCCATTTTAGGAAGCTAAAGTAAGAAAAGCAATTTAAACCTAGAGATGGATGAAGAAAAATAGTAGAATTTAAAAATAAAGAGAATACAATGATAGTATTTGTGTATAATTAAAAGATGTCATCTGAGATTGCATACGACAGATACGTATTTTATATGACAAATTTATGTTGTAAAAGCATAAAGACATAAATGGAAATAATATGAACCAGTTTTAAGTAGGAGTTGCCTCTGGGTAGGAGAATGAAATCTGAAAGCATACAAAACAGGTTGTGGTAATTATTCCTGTGATATTTTATATCTTGAAAGAACAAAGGATTTGAAATAAATATAGCAAAGTACTAAGATTTGTTAAAGCGAAGGGTAGATGCACAAATCTTCATTATGTTACTTTCATTCTTTTCTGCATGTTTGAAATACATTTTAAAAATGTTTAAAGGGAAATAGAGTGAACTCATTAAACCTATAACTTTGCAGACGTTATAAGGCAAGGAAAAAAATGAGTTGATTTAAGGTCAATTTCATAAAAATATTTAGCAAATGTGGTGTGTGGAGTTATGTCCTCCAAAAAGATATGTGCAAGTCCTAACACTCAGGAGCTATGGCATGAGCTTATTTGGAAATGGGGACTCCACACTTGTCATTTGCCACCTTTCAAGAGGTCCCAAACATCTTGAGATGATAGCACAGTAGATTTCGGGTAGGCTATAATTCGATGACTGAAGTTTTTTTTTTTTTTTTAAGAGAGAAGGACAGAGTGTGGGGGGAGAGAATCAATTTTTATTGAGTTTTTCCACATGGCTTTTGTTGCTCTGACACTTAGTTGTGTACGTGGGAGCTGGGGTTTGAACCCGTGTACTTGTGCATGCCGAGCAAAAGCCGTAACCGCCAAGCCACCACTCCAGCCCTGAAGTTCTTATAAGAAGAGGAAAGAGCACAGAGACACATAGGGGGAATATTTTGTGCCAGGAGCGGAGACATTTTGAATATAGTCTCTTCTCTGGAAATTGTGATTACATGGATAACGACAGGAAATTATATACCATGAAGTATACACAGTATGTACAACATATAGTAGGTTGAGGTCTTCATGCAACATGACTGGTATCCTTAAAAGAGAAGGAGGCATGTGGGAGAAGACCACATGCAGATGGAGGCAGAGCGGCATGTGTCGCTGCCTCCAGTTAAAGAATAGCAGGAGCTACCAGCAACAGGAGGGGGCAAAGATTCTCCTCTATAGGGAGGACAGCCCTGTAGACACCTTGATTTCAGACTTCAGAGTTATGAGAGATTTTTTTTTTTTAAAGCCACCCGGTTGGTAGTAATTTGCTGCAGCAGGCCTGGAAAGAGAATCTAATTAATATAGTGCAATCAGTGTGTGCATACGGCAAACATTCTGTACCAAAGTATTTTGTGATTGACTTTTGGGAACACTGATTTAGCCCAGCAGTTTGTTTTCGAGATGGAAGAGGATGCACAAAAAAGAACCCAATATAAGGGCACACAGCTGGGTAGTGGCAGAACTAGGAATTCAGTCCAGGGACAATGATTCACTGACTTGCTAATTTTTTCCCTCTGCTGTGGACAAATGCATACTAGGTCTCCCACTGCCATTGCTGGGAAATTCCTCCATAAATATCTGACCTGTCCTCGCAATACAGAGCACAGGTACATTCGAGTGCCTCTCAGAGCTAACCCCAACACCTGCCACCCCACGAGAGTGGTTTTGCTGCTTGGCAACTGTTTCCATTCTTACCCAAATGTGTTCTGCGCAGCAGATTCATCAGATCTCCACCCTGTAGTCAGGCATGGCCTTAACTCTCTTCTCTGCCTTATTCTGCTTGGGCAGCCATAACAAATACCACAGAAGGGGTGACTTAAACAACAGAGATGCGTTTCTCAGGTTCTAGAGGGTAAAGGTGTCTGCAGATTTGAGTTCTTTTGAGGCCTTTCTTTATTTTGTAAATGGCCAGCTTCTTACTGTGTCCACGTGACTTCTTTTTTGTGCATGCACTTGCCCAGTGTCTCTTCTTCTTATAAGGAGCTCTGCTGAATTGGCTTGGGGCTTCCACCCTGAGGTCCTCATTTAATTTCCTCCCCATCTTCAAACTCAGTCACGTTGGGAGTGAGGGCTTCAACATGATTTTGGGGTGGTGGGGACACAATTCAGTCCGTAACACCATCTTTCAGCCAGTCCTATCAATTCCTGTGAATTCTGGATGGATTTTTTTAATTGGTTCGTTTTTTTGGTGTACATGACATAAGATTATAGAATTACATAATTGCATGGAGTTTAACTTGTTCTAATTGTTTCCAGTTTTTTTTTCCTTTTGCTCCCCCCTTTTTTAATATATGTGACAATAGGTTATACAATGACACAATTATAAAATCTTGGAGTGCATCTTGTTTTAATTCAGTTTCCAGTATTTCCCCTTCCCCTCTCTTCCTCCAACCCCCTGTTCTTTTTAGATATACCAGACAATAGGATAAACATTGACGTTTTTATAGAAGCATGCAGCAAAGCTTATTCTAATTCATTCCCCAGTATTCCCCCTTCCCCGTATACCATTCTCTTCCCTCTACTCTACTGGTCTTTCTGTTATTTACTGATATATATATATATATCAGTAAATATATATATATATATATTTATATAGTAATTTACTGACTCACTGATGTACATGTTGATGAGATTTACTATGATATGTTCATACATGAACAGGAGAAAATGTGGCATATACACACAACAGGGTATTACTCAGCCATAAGGAAGAATGACATTACGTCATTTGCCAGCAAATGGATGGAACTGCAGGATATCATGCTAAGAGCAATAAGCAGTCTCAAAATAAACCAAAGGCTGAATATTCTCTCGGATATGTGGAAGCTAGTCCAAAATAAGGAAAAGAACAGAGGAAAAAACAAAGGGGAAGGAAATGGAGGAAAAAGGAATGAGGTAGGGAAAGGTTCATGGAAGGAATGAGACTTAACTTTCTGAATGGATTCTAATGGTCTCTATGAAATTATCCTGGTGGTGGTTGTGGGGCAAGAGATGCTCTGTAGAAAGGTCTGAGAAATTCCTATTGAGAAGAGGTCTGCGGCTCAGGATCAGCAGGGTCCTTGACTCTTGGGACAGAAAAAGAATTTCAGCACATGGTAGTTAGATGCATCGACAGAGGTTTATTTAGGAAATTAAACACACATTCAAGGGAGAAGATGGGCCATCTTGAGAGTGATAGAAGCATTTTTGGGGTTCCAAGATCTTTATTCAAATGAAAATTGGTGAAGGGTTGGTATGGGAAGGTATGCATGAATGACATCAAGATAGTTTATGGTGGTCTGGTCTATCTCAGGTCCTTAGGCTGATATGGTCTTCATTATCTGATCAATAAATAGCACTGGTAAGTCCCCTAACTTACAGGTTTCTTAAAATGTCATATCTTTCTTCACTGAATCTATTTGTTGGAGAGTTAATTAACAGTGCACAGGAGGATTTGCAGATTTCCCAGGAAATTAGGAGTAACAGGTGGTGAGAAAGAGAGATTGACTTGGGGAACAACAGGCCTGGAAAAGCATGCAGAACTTCTAATTAAAAATTTATTTCCTTGCCCAGGCATTAGAGGTGACCCACGCCTATAATCCCAGTGACTTGAGAAGCTGAGGCAGGAAGATGGCAAATTCAAGGTCAGCCTGGGCAACTTAGCAAAACCCTGTCTCAAAAAACAACTTGAGATGTAGATCAGTGGCAAAGAACCCAGTATTAAAACAAACAAACAAACAAAAAAACTTTAAAAAAATTTCCTTGTGTTTCCTTTATGTATCCTTTCTGCCTAATCTTTCATTGCTTCCATCCCACTCTAGCATGATGATCAGAAGTGTAGCGCTGCAAGGCTGCTCTCAAGTGTGGAGCAGCACCATCTGCACCAGTGCTGCACTCATCGAAGAGTTTCCATGCACCTTGAGAATAGAACACAGGCTGGAGGGTAAATAAAATTAGGAGTGGTCTTTGCACGGTTTATTCTCATTGACCCTCTTCTTCCCTCTCAAGTCTGTTCTACTTCTGTTGTCATCCGTTCAGCTAATATCACCTATCTGGGCCTACTGCCACCTTGAAAATTCCCCTGTGTACTAACGGATGAAGACTACAACTGCCCATTCCAAGCTTGCCCTTCCCTACCATCCCTGGGAAAAATGATCCTGTAAACTGGTCCACACTGAGGAGGATAACTGTGCCTCTTCCAGGGTTATAGATCAGGAGGCAAATGGAGAAGACTCCAGAGGTGGCATTTGAGGCTCGGAGGAGGGGCTGGTGCAAAGATCCCTGTTCTGTTGTTCTTGTAGCCATCTCGGGGTCATTCTTATCCTAGGTCCTGGAAGGAAAAGGTGGCTGCTGGAGAAAGAGAGGCAGCTTCATAGAAGGCTACCAACAAAGACCTGAGTTTTAATGATGATGATGGCCCTGATGTAACTTTACGCAGCTCCCATCCTCTTTATAGTCTCGATTTCCCTACCTGTACAATAGAAAGGATGCCCCTCCAGAGACACTGAGAATGAGAGCTGTTAACAAACAGAGAAGTGTTTTAGATGGAAAATGTCATAAAATAAATTCAAGGTGTTATTATTTTAAGGTGCAAAAAATCAGAACTTATAAAACCAGGCATAAAAATGTCTTGGTAGATATATTTTCATTCTGGAGAAAATTAATGGCTATATTCTGGGCTTGAATTTTCCATTGACTCTGTCCTGGAATGTTAGAGTTGGAAGCTCCCTTAGGGATGTGTATTCCTATGTCTCCTGATGAGGAGTCTGCGGCCCAGAGAGGGAAGGGACTTGCTGTGGGTCACATGGCAGATTAGGGACTTGGTTTGGGGCTGGGCAGACCAGAGACTTCTCCATTCCATTCTTCCTCTTCTGGGGGATGGCAAAGAGTGGATAGGTACAACCTATGAACTAGCTCTCAGCAATACCTGAGACATGAGACCTCTGTGCAGGATGGAGGCCTCTGATTTGCAGACCCAGTGCATGCTCAGAGGAAATTCCTGCTGCAATTGCTGAGCTCAGCTCCTCAGCACTACAGGCTGGATTGAACTGGAAACTCGGCTGCTGATCTCTTCTCTCCCGCTGGGATAGCTCCTGTACAGTGTGGCTTGGTCTGGTTTGAGTGCGGAGGTAATTGCAATATATTGAGGTTTGGTATTGTAATAAAAATTGGGGCCATTACAGCTACCATTTATGTCATTAGTATTTAGTGGTGGTGTGTTGCAGCTTTTTTAGTGCTCATAAAACTGTCGCTGCTTGCAGATATGTCACGGTGCTGATATAAATTTAAAGGGTTGGAAATCCATAAGTCATAAAAAGTAGATAGTAAATAACAACAGAACAGGATGGACAAGAACTGTTGCATTAGGCATGCAAATGCTTATGGATTTGCATGTCTAGTGCTTGCATTAGCATAATGAGAAGCACATTTACATTACAGATGGACTTGATTAACTAGGCCCTTGTAAATAAAGTCCACTCAGTATTAAATAGGGGATGTTTGGGCCCCTGAGGAGGGATTGTTACAAGACCCAAAGGGCAAGTAGAGTCATTTCTTGTTTCTTCACTGATGATACTGATTTAGTAGAGAAGTCTTCAGAATCACTGGCAACGTGCAGAAGGGAATGGATTTGGACTCATTTGATGTAATTGTAATGCACATTGAATGCTTACTATAAATTAGCCACTATTTAAACATTTTACACATATTAGCTTACTTCCTTCTTACAACAGCCCTATTTTTATCCCACTTTTATAGACAAGAAGCTGAGATACAGAAACAACAAGGGAATTTATTAAAGGCCAACTATAATGAGTGCTAGAATCAGGATATGAACCTTGGTGTTTGGGTTCCAATCCTATACTTTCACAGGAGCTGCCTCTCATTCACTCGGTTCATTCTGCATGCACCTAACCCTTCTTAAGCAATGACTACATACCAGGCTCCATGCTACTATCAAGTATATGAATGCAAGTAAGATAATGCTTTCTTCCTAAAAAACTCAGATAGTCTGGTGCAGAAATTAAGAAGAAAGCAAAAATTCCCATATTGCATTCAGGGAGTTCAGAGAAGAACATTTAACTGCCAGGAAAGGTGGGTCAAAGAGGGCCGCTCAGAGGGTGCCTCTTAAACTGAGGCTTGAAGGATATGTAGGGGCAGAATCAGAGCCCTTGTTTAAGGATCAGCAAGTTTGTTCTCAGAACCAGTCTTTCTATCCAGGAGCACAAGTGAATGTTGTAAAAATCAGAAACCACTCATATAAATCCAGGTACGGGTGCTCAAAAAGGTAGCCAGACTTAAGAACAGCTGAGCAAAACCCTTTATTGGGACTGGTGACTCCTGGGCCAAATTCACCTATGCTGCCAGAGCAAGCAGGGTAAATGACTAGCGGGCAAGGGAAGGGGCATGCAGGAGAAAATTGTGGGGGGGGGACCTTGGCTGGCCAGCTGGTTTTATAGGTTAAATGGGAGGAGTTGATGTGGTTGGCCTTTCAGAGATTGGCTGGTGGATCTGTCAATCCATTGGAGCTTATCTGCCAGCATCTTAATTAGCTGTTCTTTTCCTGGGCAAGCTGCCCAGTGCCCTGCCTCTTAGCCAGCCGCCATGACTGTTTGGCCATGTGGCCTGGTTGAAACCCTGCCCCCAGCCAGTCTAACAAATGTGAATGGGAAGAAGGAGGAGAAGCAGGAGCTGGACAAGAGGACCTCATAATCCATGGGAAGATTTGGAGGGGCCAACTGTCATCTGGTCGTATAGCCTCATCCAAACAGAAATCTTCTTCCAGATTAGACATTAGGATTTTCATTTTAAATACCAATTCTCTAATACAAATTCTTAAACAAAATCCTATTCCAAGTCTTTGTGCCTTTTTCATTATTTCATAGACTTGTCATCTTCCAGAGTTGGTCAGGACATCACTCAGCCTTTTATAATGCATGATTCCTGCCATAAGCTCCTTGTAACTGGTGAGCTGTTCATCTTCCACTCTTCATCTGGAGTTGGGAAAGTGGGGAACATAATCTGTCTCATTCTTAGGAGCCCAGTTGAATTTGAATGAGAGATCCAAAGAGTGCGCTCTTCAAAATTTGTTGGCCCCATAAACTCTTCTTTTGGTAACAGACTCTAATAGCAAATATACTACTTGTTCCAAGTACAATTGAATGTACGCCTCCCATGAATGAATATTTTTTTGAACCCACGAACCTGCGCGTGCTGGGCAAGCGCCGTAACCTCTGAGCCACTGCTCCAGCCCCAACCTTTCTTTTTCTTTCTGGTAGCTCTGGAGTCTTCACTGAGCAGGCAGAAGTTGTCATCTTGAAGTAGGTGATAGGTGCCCCATGAGAATGCTGGTCTGGGACTATAATCTTTACATGAGGGGCAGAAGGAAGGCATATGGGAATAAGCAGCCATAGGTGGTGTTTCAATAAGTCATCAGGGAGAAATGTAACAAAAATTTTCCAGGCAGAATTTTCTCATGGAAAAAGCAGAAGCTACACTGGAGAATCCATGGGGGCACGGTGCTCCTCATCAGCTGTCTTTCCTGTTCCCGTTCCTGGTGAACTCTGGATTGAGCCCATCTAGTTTCCATCTTCTGCTGAGGTCCATTAGGATGAAGTTTATCATGCTCTTGGCTGCTTCTGTTCTGGGTCAGCCAGAAACTCCTTACAAATTCCTTTTCATAGCTGATTTGAAGGTGGGATTTTAGACTAAGTTCTCTAAGAAAAAAAGAGCTCTTGCCTAACCCTCTGTGGGTCCCAGGGTCCACTTCCATGAGCTCTCAGGGCCACCAATTGTCTGACAGCTGGACCTTCCCAGCAATAGCAGCAGGTAACTGTTCCTCTCAACTTCCTTCTCCCTGCTCCTTGGGCCCTTAGCACAGCCACACAGCTGGGTTACTTCAGGATCTGGGGCAATGGCTTCCTAGGTTCTCTGCTCCTTGAAGGAGAAATATATGCTCTCATTCACTGATGTACAGTTTATGACAGAATAACTGAGCCAAGTGGCATTTTCTTAGTGTGTGTGTTTATGTGCATCTTCATCTTTTTGCGGGTGCATGTACGTCAGTCATGAAGTACATTTCTCCCTGTGTTTGCACACATCTGTGTAGGTGTATGTGTGGACATATTTGTGTATCTCCCTGAAGACTTGTGTATGCATGTGCAGATACTTATGTCTGTGAACATATGCTCCTATGTGTATAAGTACAGGCACACACACCTGTGTGTGCAGGTGCATCTGTGTATACACACATCTGGAATTGCTGAGGACTGTAAGGCAGGAACTTGTTGAGGGGCCAAGAGCAGATATTATAATTTCGTTCTTGGAATTTCAGAGCCTCTAAGGATAAAATTCCCCCATAGGAGACAGCAGCCCAAGTTGCCAGCTGGGCTCTAAATCTCTTTTATGCTGCCCAATGCCATTGTCCCTGAGCTGGCAGTGTGGGAGACAACAGGCTCTTCAGGAGGATTCAGGAAATGTTAAGGGGGCTGTAGCTGAAGGGCAGAAGAACTGATCTTTTCTCCCCTCACTTCCTTCTTCTGCTAACTCCGAAGTGCATGGCGGGTAAAGTGAACATCATGGTGAGAGCCAACCTTTGCTGAGCTAGATAAGTTTTACATACATATATGTGAACTCTGATATTCATGGTAGCTCTAGGAGGATTATTAGTCCTACTTCCAGATGGACGTATGAAGGCATGGTGAGTTTCAGCAGCTTTGGCGATCGGGCAGTATGACTCCACATGCTTTCTTTTGTACTGGGGATTGAACCCCGGGTTATGCTTAACCACAGAGCCACATCCCCAGCTCTTTATAATTTTTTAAAAATTTATTTTGGGACAGGGTCTTGCTAAGTTGCTTAGATACTTGCTAAGTTGCTGAGGCTGGCTTTGAACTTGCAATCCTCCTGCCTCAGCCTTCCCAGCCGCTGGGATTATAGGTGTGTACCACTGTGCCTGGTGCCACATGCGTGTTCTTATGCACTGAGTTCTTCTGGACTGAGCCACGTAGCCTGAACATTTCTTGTTCCCAGTGCTGGCCAAAAGGCAAAACCAGGATGTTTTATTCTTTGCCAGCCTCACCTTCCTCTTACTTTATCCTTTCTTCTGAAAGTGTGCACAACATGTTTATCAATACCCAGAGCTTCCTGCAGAGTCACCATTGTGGTTACAATCTGTACTTCCAGAATCACCTCAGCTCCCAGCCCACTTAGGATTAAAACTGCCTGTGGTGGTGATTGTGCTGCTTCCCAAGATATTTCCATATTGAGCAAACTGCTTAGTGCTAAGATGTGTGTGACTCCTGATGAATTCAAATGCCCCGATTTCCCAGGACAGGGAGCAGGAGTTTTCAGGTTCATGAAACCCAGCCTTTTCCCTCTAGGCTCACAGAGGAGAAGGGATTTTCCCATGTTACCCAGTTAGTAAGATGGTTTATTAGCCTTGAACTCAAGATTCGTGGTTTCAAACACAGTTCTCCTCTCACATCACCAATTTCTGGCTTTATACTTAATTCCAAAAAAATGCGAGGATGGCAGTACCTCAGACATTGAGACTGGTTGATGGTGGAGATGGTTAGACTTTCGGTCCCTGTGCCTGAGCTGAAAAGGTATTCCTGAAGGGTCAGAACAGGAGTTCTCCTGAATGGGTTCAACATGACAATTTGACTTCACCTCTTCTGGATACCTGTAGAATATCATAAACTCCAACCTGAGAGGTGAGCTCTTGCACAAATCCAAGCCAAAATGTCAGCCATCCAAGCACCAACATCTTTTGAAGGGTAATATAAGGGAAAGGAGATTAAAGATAACTTTTTCTGTGGTATTTTACTGTAGCTGTCCTGTCTGGAGAGCTCCAGCTAGAGGGCAAGTCTGAGATAGAGAGGGAGGAAAGAGAAGGTAGGGAGGAAATAGCAGGTAGGATCCAGCTATAGACAAAGCTCTAGTGCATCTCACCTGTGGGCCTCCCAGTAGCAGTTCTCATCATTTTAAAAATACACATGGGGAGCTGGAGTGGTGACTCAGTGGTTATGGTGCTTGCCTACCATGCACAAGGACGCAGGTTCAAACCCTAGCACCACGTACACAACTAAGTGTCAGAGCAACGATAGCCACATGAAAAACTAAATAAAATTGATTCTCTCTCTCTCTCTCTCACTCACTCTCCCTCTTTCTCTTAAAAATTACACATGGATTTGGGATCACCTAATCAGAAGTATCTTTGATTCATTTTATGAGTGGAGCACCTTAAATACGTGAGAGAAGCAGCAAGTTCCATAGACTCCCATTCTTGGGGAGAGGAAGATGGGGGCATTGTCCAACAATGGATTTGTTTTGAGTTCAGGTCTCAGATTCCCTACCAGGTTTTAAGGGGTTCTAGGACAACAGATGGCCCACTATACAACTGGTCTCAAGGCTTTCCTGTCTTCAAGAAACTCATGAGCTGCTTAAAATGAGTTCCCAAATGCGTGTTTAGGCTAGATTTATGTCTGGGTTGCTGCATATTAAATGCTGATTATTAAAAACATTTGCATGGTGCTTTAACAACGATAGATTATGTATCTGTTACCTAAGTCTCAGTGAAGGCTTTATTAATTCATTATTGTTTTATCAACATACAATAAACTGTTCTATTAAATCTAAATTAGACAGATATTTGGGGAGGGATCATCTAACAGGACCTCAGCCGAGACTATCCCCAGGGAAGGACTTAATGAAGTTTCAAACAGTTAATAACCCTCAGTTCATAAATAAACCATGGGTACTTAAAGACCTGCAAAATACTAAAATAATACGTTGAGGCTCAACCAAAGAGGTATGGAAAAACTCTCTTGCAAGTTTCCTTCTTGGAACTGACAGGTATAGCCTCCACCTTTAGACAGGACTTCCTGGGTATCTGTAGATATGTGGCACTCCCAGGGATGAACTCTGCCCTTGATTCCAACTTCCCGAAGGAAATGGGCAGAGAAGGCAGCCTTGATGCCATTTCTCCTTCCAATTTTGACTTAAAAAATGTGTTGGTGTGAGAGACAAATGATGAAAAAGTGAGATTCTGCCCTGATGTGAGAGAGGATAATTCTTTGACAATTCTCTATGCTAAGTTATTATTATTTGAAAGTCAAATCTCATCTTCAAATACTGCGAAAACAGGACTGGCTCCATCATTTTCAAGGTCTAGTTCAAAATGAAATGTGGGACC
Organism: Aplodontia rufa; assembly: GCA_004027875.1. NCBI lineage: Eukaryota > Metazoa > Chordata > Mammalia > Rodentia > Aplodontiidae > Aplodontia > Aplodontia rufa. Next base: position 25,010 of record PVKS010015748.1, read on the forward strand.
CCCTTGTTCAAATAATTGAATAAATAATTAGAAAAAATGACGGTGGAGGGGCTGAAGAGGTAGCTTAGTGGGAGAGCACTTGCTTGGCATGTGTGAGGACCCAGGTTCAATCCCCTCACCACATTCACAACTAAATGGGGAAAAACAAAAAAAACCAAAAAGCAGATAAAAAAATAAGAAATTAACTCTCTCTTATTTTCTCTCTCTCTTGAAAAAAAATGACAGTGGAACATTAAACCAGGCACAGTGCCATTCTAAGCGTGGGGTCCAGCGTGACTGTGCAGGCTGAAAGAACATGAAATTGGCCCTGCCCATGTATTTTTCTGAGTAAGAAGATTGAAGCATAAGAAGCAAAGATCCTGAGGCAGGAGATGCTAGTATCCATCTGAAGACAATGAGTATGGAGGGATCATTGTAGGGAAAATAGCAAGGCTATAGGGGTAAGTTGGAGCCATGCTGCAAAAGGTCTAAGTGCCAAGCTAAGAGGGCAAGGAAGTTCAGAACAGAGTGCGAGGGCTCAGAAGGTCAAGGGCCAAGGACCCACTTGGTCGGGAAGGTTTCTTCCCCTTGTGAAGGTCTGTATTTCCAATTTTCTTCTTTTTTGGGTTCTACTTAGAGCCAACACTTGTTTCTTTCTCCCTCGCCCCCTCCTCTTAGCCTGAGTTGTCAACAAGCACTGGTTTCTTCGGTGGTGACTAACCACAGTGGGGTTGAACCTTTCTTAATTTAGCTTCTCCTGAAAGAAGAGCCTGAGACTCAGAGTTGGGTGTAAGGAGTTTAATTGTGGGTGAGGAACAGAAAGAGTGAGAAAGAAAAAAGGCCAGTAAAGAAAATGTGTCATGGAGTGGGCTACCACAGTGCACAGCTGGGATTTTTCTGAGGAACTGTGTAGATTGAACTGCAGAATTGTCCTTTGGAATGACAGGAAGCTAGAGCGTTCATCTGTTGACTCCATTCCTCATAGGTAGAGGATACTCTTTGGAAGCACTGGCTAGCATGTGCTTTTGGGCTATACCTGCTGATGGCTGAAGGGTCTCTGGGCTCTGGATAACATCTTGGGACAGAGAAAAATGGAGAGGTGTGGATCGCACTTGATGTGAGATGTTGGTTGGTGCTCCGAGCTGTTCCCTCAGCTGCATGGAAACTAGTTGGGCCTAAGGCATATGGCAGGGGGACCCAAAAAGTATTTGCAGCAGATCCTCTAGAGGACCAATGAGTGTCTGAAAGTCTTCATGGTCTCACCATGAAGATTCAGGGCTTAGTCTCTGCGGACACATGGAGATTGGAAAGGTTATCTTTTCCAATGTCAAGAACAGATGCAGAGTATGTGTCCTATGTTTGAACAATTTAAAATGTAGGTGGACCAGAAAGCTTCTCTGGAGGGTACATTGGATCTCTCTACATCTCCTCCTGTTGCATGACTCAAATTCTACCCCAAATTCCTCAAAAAGGGTTACCTTTTACACAGAAATCTTTTGTGGGAATGGTAGCATAGCAATGCTGACTCTACCATCATCATGGAGTAGTGAGAGAAAGACACATAATTTTGCCAAGGATCAGCCAAAGGGCCAAAGACCATGAGTCAATCTTTGGGCTCTGAAGAGGGATGGCTCTGGGTTTGAATCCTGGTTCTACCACTTGCCAACTATAGGATCTTGGGCAGTTCACTCATTCTCTAGACTAAGTATACACTGATCATGGATTGTTTTAGGCATAGAACAAGCCCACAGGGGAGCGTCTAGGCTAGGAAAGGAGATAGACCATAAAGCAAGCGAATTGTGGTTAGTGCTAGAAACATGAATCATGTGAAGGGATAGAGGATGGAGGGGTGAGAAGTGAACAGACAACATGGTGAAAGTAGCAAGGTTAGGCTTCTGAGGCTGGAGGAAAGGAAGGAAATCTGCATGGGAAAAGCCGGGGTGAGGACTTTCCATGCAAACATAGCACCATGAGGAAGGCCACGAGGCATGAAGGAGCTGGCATATTTGGGCAACTAAGAGCAGATGTGGATGACTGAACCCTAGTAAGTGTGGGAGAGGGGCACGAGATGCAGGGGGAGCAGGTTTTAGATCATGCTGGGCAGCATAGTCCAAGGGAAGGACTTGCATTTATAGTAAGTGAAATGGGAAGCCATGAAAGTGTTTTAAGAGCCAGGGGATGAGATCTAATTTTTTGATTTAAAAAAGGCCTTTCTTGATACTATGAAGTGACTAGTTTGGAAGAAATGCAAAATAGCCCTGGGGAAACAAGGAAGAGCATTCTGTAGTATTTCAGAGATGACCATAATAGCAGGGATGGAAGAAGGTGGGTGGACTTGAGGTATGTTGGGGAGGTAGAGTCATCTAGACTTGCTGAAGGGTTGGGTATCAGAATAGAGAGATGGGCAGGGAAGACTCCTTGGAAAGATAGGTGCCTTTTCCTGAGATGCTAAGATTAAGTTATGCAGGTGGAGATGGCAATTAGTTATTAACTGTTGGAGTCTACATTTGGTAAAGACTGAACCTGAAGGTTACTGGTGTAGAGATGGTGTTTGAAAGCCTGGGAGTCCATGTAATATGCAAAAAGGAGACAACATGTAGCTGCAGAGTCAGGTGGAGCTCAGTAAGTATGCACTACCTTCCCCTTCTCTCTGTCTCCTTTTCTTTCAGTCATGGGCACTGGATAGTAGGCCCCTGGGAGGCCCATGCAAAGGCTAGAATGAGGCACCCAGCCTCAAAGAGAGGAGCAGCACGATTTGCGGTCAGTCCCAACACCAGGTCAAGCTCTCCCATCGTTGTTACTTCTGAGAAACATGATGCACTAGGTTGTGCTGGAGGACTGTCACAAATAGGATGGATGTGACGCTTTGACACTGAACTTAGTCCCAAGATACAGGCCACATTGATTCATCTTTCTTCAGTTCAGTGAGTGGGAAAGGAGAGGTGGACCCTGGTGTCAGAAACCCGAGTCCCACTTGCAAAACGACTATAAACCCATTTGCAGCTGTGATGAGAAAAGGCCTTGGTTGCTAGCAGGAAGGCAGTGGAGAGGCCCCACACAAGCAGCTTGCCAGGGTGGATCAAATGCACATTGAAATATGAATCACTGGAGGCCTTTTAAAGACTGTAGCCTGACATACAGAAATCACATTTCTCATCCAGTGGAAAATGGCAGCAGGCATCAATTGTTAGGGGACACCACGTGAATGGCAGACCTTGTGCGGTTCTTTGTTCCTTGTGTAACATTTCTATTGCACAGTGACAGTTTCTGCACAATGTCTGCAAATGTACATGGGGACAAACACACACACACACACACACACACACACACACACACATTATTCATTTGTAGATATTTTAGAGCTTCCTTTGAATTCTTACAGAGAGAAGATTCACATGGCTTAAACTGCATTTGCCTAGCTCCCTAAAATGTTCCTACCACTGAAATGCTTTCAAACAATCATGACACCAGCCTCAACTCTAATACTGCCTTATATTGGTTAAGAACTCCAGTTATGGACTGTAATAGACTTGTGTCCAAATTTTGGCTCCGCCACTATAATATTGAACAAATCGCTTTATTTTTCTAAGCCATTTCCTTACATATGAAATGGAAATGATAATGTACTATTGGTCTGTGCAAAGTTACTGAAAGTGGTAAGAGGGTTGATGCCCAGTGAGCATTTAGCACAGAACCCAGGATGTGATAGTTGCTCAGTAAGTGCTGTTATTTGTGCCTCAAACTCAGACTTTTAGATGAGTGGACTGAGGATCTAAGGGTAAGTGACTCAACCGTGGTCACACAGCTGCTGTGGTGTTAGAACTTAATTATCTACCCCCCAATTTCTGTGTTGAATACCTGACCCCCAGTGTAATGAAATTTGGAAATGGGACATTTAGGAGGCAATCAGGTAAGATTAGGTCATAGGAGTGTGGATCAGTGGCCTTTAAGAAGAGGAAGGGTGGTGAGAGCGAGAGGTGTATATGCACTGAGGAAAGGCCACATGTAGATACAGCAAGAAGCTGGAAGACTACATGCCAGGAAGAGAGATCTAACAAAGAGCTGAATTGGCCAGCACCTTGATACTGGACTTTGCAGCTTCCAGCACTGTCAGAAATAAATCTCTGCTTTTTAAGCCACCCAGTCTGTGGTATTTTGCTATGGAAGCCCAAGCTAAGACATGGAAGTTCCAGCTCATATTCAATTTGCCCTCTTGATATTGAGAACCTAGGCACAGATCTCAGAGAAGCCCTAAAGATGAACACAAAGCACCCAGAGGCATAAAAGAAATTAGGAAGTGGACCTTTGCCTCCTTTCTATCCTTTTCCTTGTTTTCCATGGGTTCCTGCATTGTAAAATATATGTAGCTTCCTGACCCAATGTAAAACTTTCCACTTTAGTAAACTTGGGTATGGCAATTTTACTCATTCAATATTCATTCAATTCATTTTTTTATTCATTAATTATTTTCATGTACATTTTATTCATCCTTTAATTACTCAACTTTTATTGAATGCCCACTGTGGGGTCTCAGCTGAATAAGTGAAATGTAATCTCCTTTGTAAACCATAGGTCCAGTGACTTTAGCATTTGTCTGCAATGTGTATGTCTTGGACATCTGTCTGCTTCAGGTCCTAGTACCACGTATGCATCAAGTCATTTCCTCTGGTCTGGTTCCAATCCCCGGCCTCTGCAGTATGAATATTCCCATGCCTACCATCTTGCCCAGGCTTGCCTGGATCTCTGCATTTGTTTTCTATTGCTGCTGTAACAAATTACCACAAACTTAGTAGCCTAAAGCACGCCCAGATGTACCACCTCTCAGTTTCACAGGTTAGCTAAAGTTTGGCCCTGGTCTCACGGGGTTAAAATTAAGGTGTTATCAGGGCTGTGTTCCTTTCTGAAGACTCTAGTGAAAAATCCATTTCCTTGCCTTTTCCAGCTCCTGGCTTCATCCTCCACCTCCAAAGCTAGCAAGCTTGCATCCCTCTGGCTCTTCTCTAGTCACCTCATCCTCTGACCCAGTCAGGAAAGTTTCTCTGCTTCTGAGAATGCATGTGGTGAATTTCTACATAAGCAGGGGGAACCACAAATATAGTGCTTGGGGGAGAAGAGAGGAGGGCAGGAAGAGGAGGGAGGGATTAGGGGAATATCATTGCTCCTGGAGGGAGGGAGTAGGGGGGTTATCAATGCAGTTGGGGACCCTCGACTTCCATAAGAAGCCCAACTAACCTGGGGATAAAGTAGGGGAAAGATGGAAATGGGGTGTAGTCAAAGGGCGGAGACCATGGACTAGCATCAGCTTTACCTTACTTTGTCAATATCCATATGTTCATGAATGTGTAACAATAATTCCCTCCAATATGTAAGACTATGTTGAATGAATAAGAAAAAATGGACGTGAATGAAGTGGGTCCACCTGGATGGCATAGGAGCTCTATCCTTTCAAACTCTTTCACATGAGCCACACCTACAAAATCCCCCTTGACATGTGAGTTAACGTAAGTGCAGTTTCCAGGCTAGGACCTGGACATCTTTGCTTGGGAGCGTCATTCTGCCACCACAGTTTCTCTCTGGTCAAGGCCAGCACCTGATGGATTCAGAGCATCTGTCACTGGGCTCTGGCAGACCTGCAGGAGGGTTTTATGTCCCAAGCTAAGAGGAGCAATAAGTGGAAGTTCAGTTTCAATGCAATGGATGGAGGCTCTCCAGTCAATCAAATTATAGTTCAATCAGTTCATTTTAATCACTCCTCTGGAGAGAAGTAAAACCCTGTGTTGAGGAATATGCAGCAATTTTATTGATGACAAGTTTAATTGTTTCATTTTTCCTTACTGTCTCTAACACAGTCGACTTTTAATCAGTGGGAGCTGAAGTTCTAATGAAGTAAAGTCCACTTTTCTGCAGTTCACAACTAGCTGGAAATAATTGGGCTGAGACTCCCATCCAGACACTGCAGAGCCGCTGGCATCTTCCTGAAAACTGGGCTTAATTGCTTTGCTGATGTTGTTAAGTAGTCCTGAGGGGGTGGAAGTAGTAACGCTGCCCACATATGCTAGGAAACAATACCCCCAAATGTCTTAAAAGGGTCCTCAAAGTCTGTGCAATTGGTACCAAGGAAGAAAAAATAAAATCGAGTGTCTTTTCCGCAGGCAGGGACCTAGGGGAGGGTAAGGGAGCTGTACCATAAACCAGCACAAGCTGATAAAGAGCGAGGTCAATATCCGTCTCAACAACTTCTTCCTTTCCTTTGAAAGCTAAGCAGGATTCCAAGTGCAGGTGTGAGTGTGTGACAGTGTGTGTCCACGTCAGTGTGTGTCCACGTCAGTGTTTCTGAAGTGAAGTGTCAGGTTTTCAGGGGCAGGTGTCTGACTCTGATCTCAGAAAGGGAGGGCTCATAATGTCAAAAACCAAAGGACTCAAATGGATGCTGTCTTAGCCCTGAGAGGAAGCTGGTCTGGAAGATTCTAGAATCTAAGAGTCAAAGCTTGAAAGAACCAGAAAAATTCCCTCCTTATTCTCTCCCATCCCCCATCCTCACACCATATATATATATATATATATACACAATTTTTTTTTTTTGTACTGGGGATTGAACCCAAGGGCATTCAACCACTGAGCCATATACCCAGCTCTTTTTATATTTTATGTTACTTTGAGACAGGGTCTTTGCTGAGTTGCTGAGGCTGGCTTTGAACTTGTGATCCTCCTGCCTCAGCCTCCGGAGTTACTGGGATTACACGCATGCACCACCACTGGGGATGATAATGACGATGATGACAATGACAATAACAATAACGTTTTGGTTTTGCACACTTATTATGCAGACAGGTACTTGGACCAAGTACTTTAAATATGTACTCTTATTCTTCATAAAATCCAATAAATCACATGCTATTATTATCTTCTACTACAAATAAAGAAAACAATCGAAGTAAATGAGAGAATTCTTGCTTGTGATAAATGCTACAAATAGTAGCAGAGGGTGACTCCTGAGTGTGGTGGGAGGTGCAGGTGGTCAGGCAAGGCCCCTGAAGACAAAGTCTGAGGCCTGAATTATTTTCAGGAGCCAACTAGGCAGGCATCTGAGAGAAGAGCCTTCTAGGAAAAAATTAACAAATAATGCAAAGTTCCTAAGTGAGAAATAAGCTCAACTCAATGAACAAGATAGTCAGAGTGACAAGCATTATAAGTGAGGGGAAAGACACGTTCTAGGGTCTAAAAGTTTATGACTTCCATGAGCCTTGTGTTAAAACCCAATTCCCACATGAGAGTGTAACAGGAGATGGGACTCTAGGAGATGATGAGATCCTGAGGATGGGGTCCCCATGGGTGGGATTAGTGTCCTTATAAAAGAGGCCTAAAGGAGTCTGCCTGCCCCCTTCCAACAAGAAAGGACACGTTGAAAGCACCATGGGAGCTCATCAGACACCAAACCTGTTGCTGCTCTAAGATAAAGTTGTGTCATTTAGCAGCCACTCAGTCTATGGTATTCTGTTATAGCAATTTAAATGACAAAGACAGGTAGACACAAAGTGGAGAGGAAATAAGCAACTTCATGCAGGGCCTGCAAGGGACAAACTACAGAATCAGGATTGTGTCCGAATCTCAATAAGAATTCACTCCATGGTTCTCAATAAGAAAATGACAATCTCTGTTTTCCTTTTTAAAAGGGACATTTTTATTTTTTTGGTTGATTTAAGGAGGCAAGTCTAGAAACAGAGAGATTCGCTCAGAAGGCCCCTGTAGAAGGACATCCGGAGGTCCCAGCAAGCAATAGACTATTATAATAATTATTATCCTAGAAAGCAGTTAGCACCAGAGGAGATACGCAGTTAAATTTATAGGTAGCAGGAGAAAACTGTTCTGACTGGCCATAGAAAATGTAAGATGAGGATTTTGAGAGCCATGTCTTCCTGGGTCATTATGAAGTTCCTTAAAGAATGGAAAAGCAGTGAGCATGTGGGAACAGAACAGGGAGGAGCCTGGATGACAAGGACAAAAGGGCATGGCCCATGAGTGCTTGTTGCAATTGTAGCCCTCTGATCAATAACCAAAAGGGCCTTGAATGGACGAATCTGGAAAGCAGCAATGTCATCAGACTCTGTCCTCAAATTTGTCACTCTCTAGGCAGCATCTCAGCCGGTACCAACATACTTCCCAAACTGCTTTGCTGTTGTTTTTGAGTCAGAAAGAGGAGATAAATAAACTTGTGAAGAAGGTTATGTGAGAAGTGCGTGCATGTGTGTGTGTGTGTGTGTGTGAGAGAGAGAGAGAGAGAGAGAGAGAGAGAGAGAGAGAGAAAGACAAAGACTTCTGTCTCCTTAGTCCAAGCCATGGTCATATTTTTATTTGAATATTTTTGTCTGCTTTTAAATTAAAAAAAGGATAAATTAGAATACAATAAAAATATTATAGAGAGAAAAAAAGTCAAAAGAAGAATGACATTCTCCTGGCATTTATTTCAAGGCTGCAAAATATGGAGTGTCTTGACAGCTTCGAGAGAGATTTTTCTCCTTTAAGCTAGGTGTCGGAAAATGTGCTTCATTTAAGCAAATCAATATCTTTAATTTTGGCCTGTTGCTCTGGATTTAGTGCCCGATTTCCAGGGAAACGTTGAAAGAGTCAAGCCTCATAACTTTGTACCATTTCCATGAAAAGGAAGCAAAAGACCAAGGAGGACAAAATGGCCACTTTTAAAGACAATTTAACTTTCTTCTACATCTTGGTAGAATATGGTGCGCTTGTAAAACCATGGGGTGTGGAAGAAAAATAAAGAGGAGATAGGAAATTTTGAGCATGGGGGCCTCTAATTTACAATGGGCTGAAAAGCCTGTCCTAAGAAGGTGACATTTGAGCAAGGACAGGCAGGAGACAGGTAGAAATGTGGGGAGGAGGATTCCAGGCAGAGAGTGCAGAAAGGGCCAAGGCTCTGCGATTGGAGGGGACTCAAGGGGAGTGAGGAGTTGAATGTGGCTGGATGGCAGGAGTGAGTGGATGATGATACAAGGGCATCTGGATCCTGTGGGGCTTTTTTTTTTTTTTTAAGGAATTTAACTTTTGATTAAATTACATGGGAAACTCTCAGAGGGTTGAGAAGAATGACAGGAGCTTCCCGACACACTAACAGTATCCTTCTGATCTGTGTTGAAAATACCCCCAGCGAAGCAAGACGGAACCAGGGAGGACTTAGGGGGTTATTGTTTGTTGGGATCATGAGGCCCAGCTGGCTTGTAAAAGAATTGGTGGTAAACAACTCTAAGGGGTCCAGCTGGCTTGTAATTAACAAATTGCCTGACTGCATGACTAAGCTATTTGGCCACTCATTTGTTACAATTGCATAAATGTGTTTGCACTGTACCCCTATTGGTTGTTGTAATGGATAAATAGAGTAGTGACTAGTCATGCAGAGCAAGCAAGCAGCCCTGCCCTGAAGGAAGAAAGCAAAGAATCAGAGAAGAAGGCAGCCAGGAGGAAAGCAGCCCTGTCCTGAAGGAAGAAAGCAGAGAAGATGCATAGAACCGAGAGATCAGCAGAGACGTCGGAGAGATCAGCAGAGACGTCGGAGACATCAGCAGCAGTAGAAGATGCAGGTCCCGCATTCCGGCCGCCGGCGTTGGCCCCCTCGTTCCCAGCTCCCCGACCCTTCCTGACTAGGCCCCCCACCCCCCAGCAGCTCAGGTCTGGGTGGATCCGCCCACTCCCCGCTCCGGAATGCCGCAGGGAGCGACTCCTCACGCCCCCCCTTCCCATCCCCGTCCTGACTCGGCCCTTCGGGGAACGGTCCAGGTCTGGTTCATTCCACCCACTCCTCGCTCAGAAACGCCGTGGGGAGCAACACCTTTCCCCGGTTCCCAGCCCTTTCCCCCCTCGCCCTCGGGAAACGGCCCAGGTTCGGGTCGTTCTGCCCGCTCCGCGCTCCGGAACGCTGCGGGGAGCGACTCCTTGCCCCTGGTTCCCAGACCTGTCCTGTCGGCTCCCGGGGAACAGCCCAGGTCCAGGCCGTTCCACCCGCTCCCTGCTCCGGAATGTTGCGGGGAGCGACAATTGTTAGACTCCAATCAATGGATCATGGTAACTTGGACCAGGTTTTGAATCAGAGTTAAGTAGCAAGAAGTTGTGAGAACTGGGTTTTTTTTTTGTTGAAGCAGAAACAAGAAGATATGCTGAGGAGTTGGATGTGGAACATAAGAAAAATAATGGAATTAATTGATGATTTCAAGTTTAACATCTTCAGAAGAAGCATTGCTATTAATGGATATGGGAGGATTGTAGGAGAACCAGGTGTGGGGACCAGAGATTGTATTTAAGATACTGTTACACAACTGAGGGAGGCAGGCAGTTAGATACACGTCTAAAGTGCAGGATAGAAGTCCAGGCTAGAGATGTAAATTTGGGAGATGTCAACACCTAGATAACAATGCATGATCATGAGACTAGAGGAAATCAGTGAAGGAGTGAGGATGCGTATTAAAGAGAACAACTTGAAAACTAGGCCTAGGAGCCTCCAACTTTGGAATTCCATTGCCTTAATTACAAGGAATTAAGCAACTGAAGGAGATGAGGGAGCAAAGGAAAGAAACTGTGATTCAAGCTTTTGTGTTGGATTTTACATTTGTGTAGGTGTTTCAATTTTTTCCCCTATGCAGTAAGGGCAGGGATTTGTCCATCCATCTATCTATCCAACCATCCATCCATACATTCAACCATCATGCCTTTCTCTTTCATGGTATATGTGAAAAAGCATTGAACATTTTAGGAAATGAGATTCTCAAATAAATTTTGTGTCTAGTTATTTACTCAGTCTTTTGACTTCCTTGGTCTCACTTTTCCACTTAGTTAACTGATAGAAATGTCCAATGAGAAGTCTAAAAGTATGACCCTTCATATATATATATATATATATATATATATATATATATATACACACACATATATGCATGTACATATGCATATATATATGATTTTAAGCATTTTGGAAAATTAGGAATTCTTATCTAAGTTATCTGAAATGTATCTTAAGCTGGATAAATATGGCAAGAATTGCTCTTTGCTTATTCCCATTTCGTTGACTCTTGATTGTGCACAAAAGGGCACAAGTACAAAATGATGCGAATTCTCTGAGTTCCCCATCTTTAGGTTCTCAGATCCATTTCATCCAAACTCCTTGAGATTCTCTCTGCTCTGAGGATGACTTTGCTGTATCAAGGTGCTGATATGCACATTGGAAGTTTTGCTGAACAGGCAGTTTGGGAGCAGAGTGTCACATTGTCCAGAGGGGCAGAACATGAGCAGTTCTTGCTGGGACCACTTGCAAACGGACATTTGCCAGTTGGCTCATCTCTTCTTGTGATATTATTATTTTAGAGACCAGGAAAGGCCAGGAGGTTTTAAAAATAAAAATAAGAAGTCATCTCTGTCATCAGTCAGGTTGTGACAGCTCTTATCCATATGCATGATATACCATCAACTTGTTTCTTAGTTCGACCTCTGTGGTCTCCTTTGGTCAACATAAGCAGATTCTTCCACAGATGTAGACCAATGACACTTTTATCCAATCTGTCTCAAATATCTGCCATGGTGTAATGTTGAGGACTTAAATTTGGGGGTCTTTCTTGAGAGCTTCATGCCATTCTAGGTTTACCTGTGATGAGAATCCTTTATTTTTACATTAACTGTCCTCTGTACTTCAAGCTATCTGCTCATTCCTAGGAAAAATTATTAAAATAAATGACCACACCCAGCACCTGGACAGGTCAATCTTAGCTATGGGTCACCTTGATGACTCCAGTCATTGGTAATGTGTTTGAAGCTTTGGTGTGTGCCAAGGAAGGTGTGCCTATGCCTTGGCCATTGGCTTCTAGGAGGATACTGGGCCTCTGGCCATGAGCATCTTTATTTATGATCTTCTCTTCAACCTCTCTCAGGGAAAGCAGTTGTCATAACAGAGTAGGTGCAATTTATTTTGGTCTTGGCACAGAAATGTCCCCCTTCTCTAGGTTTTCATCTTCTTCCTCCCTCTTACTCTGACATTATTTGTCAAATGATCCAGGGGTAATTTTTAATACCTTTACATCACACTGAAGCTAAGTTCTCTTGGATTATAAATGATTAAGTATCTTCTAGTCATCCTCCTGCACAGTCTGTAACAAATTATTCCTAAAAGGAGATTAATTCATTTAAGATTTTGAATAAGCAGATGACAAAAGAGTGCCCTGCAGTCTTTAGAATCTAACAGTTGTACCCCAAACCTCTCGTATATCTGGAAAATGGTTGGTTTTATGGAAAAGGCTTGAATCTCTCCTTCATAAGTCATTTAGCAGGTATTGAATGGGGGCCTCCTGGGATATTAGCACTGTGTGTGGTGCTGCAAAGCTTATTAATTCTAAGGATCATATGGGCAGCTTTGTAGAAATGCAGATTATTGGGAGCACCTCAGACCTTTTGAGTCAGGGCTTCCAGGAGTGGAGCCTAGGAGTAGACATTCTGAAAAAGCTTCCCAGGCAATTCTACTGTAGTTGTTCCATAAATGGTTCTAGAATGTTTGCTCTGGACAATGTAAAAGGAAGCAAAGCAAACTCCTTGCTCAAAGAGGATTTATACTCTCACAGGGTTCCAGGTGCATTATCTAGTAATGGCATCCATCTCTGGTTTAGGATGAAGGAGCTTGATTCCCCTCCTCCTCCCTCTTCCTCCCCTCCTCCTCCTCCTCCACCTCCTCCTCCTCCTCCTCCTCCTCCTTCTTCTTCTAGAGAGAGAGAGAGAGAGAGAAAGAGAGAACCAATTAACATTTTTTATCTTGCCTTCGTTTCCCTAACAATTTGTTGTGTATGTGGTGGCACTGGGGTTCAAACCCAGGTCCTCGGTCATGCCAGGCAAGCACTCCAACTACTGAGCCACTGCTCCAGCCCCAGGAGCTTGCTTCTTGATGAGATAATGCAATTGTGTTTTATAAACTGTGACACATATGCATTTATTCAATATTAGAAATAGATTGTTATGAAGGGCAAGAAGATTTGAGGTGGTTACATGAGGACATAGGTAAAGAATAAATGACTCATTGATCAAATTGTGGGGGGTTGTAAATGGTTAGACTTTATACAAATGCGTGAGCAATGGAGAGTCCACTTTGTCTATATATCTTTCTTTTAATCAATCAATCAAATCTAATATATTTAACTTTGGTTTACTGGGTTGGCTTTAGTTTTTACTACTAATGGTCTTTCTAGCCCACATGAGGTCAGAAAGGGTCAGGAATTCTGGGTTTGAGTCCTGGTTTATTTTGCTAGTTGTTTGACTTTGAATATGTCTTTCCTTGTCTCCAGGTCTCAGTTTTCTCATCAGTGAGAAAGAAGGTTAGAATCAATGACCCCTAAGGTCACTTCCAGCTCCAACACTATGAAAATACATGAGTCCACTTTCCTTAGCAAGGACTGTCTAGTGGCCATAGTGGAAAATTCCTTTCCTGTTAAAGGATCCAATAGAATCTTATTTCTTCCTCCTGAATATTAGTTCCTATTTAACAAGGATTGAGGAGGGAAAGGTATAAAAGCTTTAACGAATGTCAATTGTTGATCACAGACCAAACGACAGAAAGCGACTGGTTCTCAAAACACTAAATGTCAGCTCTGAGCTCTTTTCAGCTTCATCTGCATCTTTCTCTCAAAAGTGGAAGCAGGGAACAAAAATAGTAGCATCTTGGGTAATTCTAGTGCTATACTTTATTTGTAAAGCATTCTAATCAATGTTATCCATAATAATGGATAATAGTAAAGCAGTGCCATTTATAAACAAGGACTTCTTGAGCAACTATTATTTGGCAGACTCTATGCTAATTTGAATCAGCTGGTGTACTCCAAATTGGAATGCTCTGGAGATCTTGTTTGCTGCAGTCTTGCCTTTCTCATCAAGTCAAATAGATACATGGTAAGAACTAACATAGTGTTTCTTGAATCATCAAACTGATGAAATTGGTTTGTTGCTGAAAGGAAGTCCCAGGGTGGTTACCCAGGCCACTATTTTCAGTTTATTCTGTGTGTGTTATGCCCTGCTTCCACTTTCTGCTACTGGTCTAGCTACCTGTACACTAAGATAGGTCAGATCCCAGTCACTCCTGCATATTCCAAGAAGCTGGTATCTCATCACAGAGGGCTACAGTGTTCCCCCTGTTTCTGACCCAGCTGGATTTTATGCTATTGACTGAACAACTCATGGATGCCATGCACCATATGCTAGGTATACATTTCTCTAACATCACCTTATCTCTGATGGGAGAACTAATATTTTTTACATTTTTTTTAGAAAAGGAAGTTTAGATATGTTAATCCACTTGTCTAAGATCCCAGAGCAATTAGAAGTGGAGTCTAAACTGAAAACCAGTTCTATTTGATTTTAGGTCTGTTCTCTATGTTGTCACCCCTTAACTGGCCACTAACCTCAGGGCATCTTGAGTTTGTATTGAGCCTGACTAGTGACAGTTCAACATCTGCAAGTCAACACTCATGTTGTCTGTCCTACAATTCTGTTGAGCATTGACTATCTGGTCTCTTTCTTCGTAAATACTTGTGGAACAGAATGGAAGTGGTCCATTTGTTTGCCATCCAACTGGGTACCAGTCCTTATGGGCCAGGAGGAGAGCAACTGGAATTCTACTGAGGCACATGCTCCTCCTCTTTCTCATGAGCATCACAAACACATTGAGTATTGACCTGTTGAAAAGAAGATGTAAGAATCCCAGCTCCCAAATCTAGATATGGAACACCTGCCCTTTAATAGGAAGTAAATTATTGCTGTATTTATGTGCAATGAGGAGAGAGGGTGGAAAAGAAGGAAAACATTTCTTTGAGTAAGAAATAAGACAACAGAGCTCACTAGAAAACCATCTTTTTCCTATAGAATTAATCTGATCATCTAAAGAAAATTCTACTTATGGGGGACCAATTATCCTAATGATTCAGTAATGTCACTTTTTATTTTTTCTAAATGAAAGGAAGACAACCCTATTATGAAGAGGAAATCAGCTGCAGATACCAGAAGGGTGGTGCAGGCCCTTTGAGCCATAAGCTTTTTAGTATATATTTATGATTTGAACCTATGCAAACACAAAGCTTCTGTTGTCAGGCTATTTTAAAGATCACTACAGTCTCAGCAACTCCAAAAACAATGAATCACATTTTAAACACTATGCAAGTGATGTTAAGTTACTGTTAAATTTTTGGATTCTGGGGAAGTTATTTTCCAGAAATCAGATGGAATATTATAAAGACACAAGGGTTTCATTTCTGGCACTATTTATATAAATTTAAGGATTATATGCAAAAGCAGATTAGAAAATGCCTCCTTAGAGTTAGTTTGATCGTATTCACAGGGACCCAAACACCTCAAACCTTCCAGGTTTTGCTTGTTCTGTGTTTGCCACAGAAATGAATATTAGACCAACTGTGCCTCGGCAGCTTGAAAAATGCACTGGGGCTTTCATTTTGCATTCAAGACAAACGATGTCTCTTTTGTTTTGCATTTAAAATAGGAACAGTGCATCAATAACCCCAGTCTAACCTCAGTCAGCACCTACAAAGGGAGATGGGGAGGCCAGCATAATTGAGCAGGTGACTTCAGCTCGAAACAAAGGACAAGGGCAAATGTGGTTTTACTCTAGTGAGGGGTTTTAGGAGATGATACTTTTTTCTTAAAAGGAGGTTTGCATTCCTTGGTTGATTTCTGTAGCTTCATGATGCAGGCCAAGTATTTAAAAAGTGGTCTTGAGGCCATGGTCATAGAAGAGAGGCTGTCTGTAGCTACAGACAGTCTTTACCTCGTAAGGCTGAGGATGCTTCACCTGCATGACACTGAGACTCATGAGTGTCACTTCTCTGTGCTCTGTGAAAGCACTGTGGTGGGAGGGAAAATGTCTTGAGAGTCCCTTCCTGCAAATGATGTCCCTGGCATCCAGAAAGGTGAAGGGACTTGCTTGTAGTCTCCCAGCATGCCATGGGGAGGGGGAAGTTTGGTAGCAAATCTTCGAATTGCAGCCAAGGTCAATGCTCCCAGTCTCCACAAGCCTCTATCTTTGCCTAATGATGGTAGCTCTGCTTAGGCTGTTATTTCCCCTTTTTTCTATCAAAGATCAACTGTCCCAAGTCTCTAGAGGGTCCTAGGTGAAAACTGATAAGGTGGGATCCAGCAGTAAGAAGTAATATTGGGAGATCTGGTTCATAGATTCTGGCTTTAGGATCAGACAGGATGAGGTTTGCCTTCTGTGTGACCTTAGGCAAGATAATTAATTTCTCTGATCTTGGTACTTTCACTATTGAAATGGAAATAATAATGTATATTGAAAACAAAATAGAATGATACTTATTAAATACACAGTAGTTAACCATTGTAGGTCCATATTGTAATAATTATCTTCAATGACTTAAATCAAAGGAATTGAATGGAAGATGAAAGTGTGATCACAGTGAAGGCAATTATGGGGATGCTACCATCATAGCCCGTGGATGGCTCCGCTTCAGCTGAGACTTAGCAATAGAACTGCACAACATGAAAGATTATTGGAATTTCTTCAACACAACTGCATTTTGGGTATGGACTCATTGAGACTCAGAGACAAGAAGGGGGATGCTATGGTTTACATATGGTTTGAGGGCCTCCCTCAGTGGTTGGTGTGTTGCAATCTTGGTCCTCAATGTTGAGAGTCTGTATGGAACCTTTAAGAGGCAGGGCTTAGTGGGAGGTATTTGGGTCATTGGGGGCAGGGTGCTGCCCTCAGAAGAGATTAATATCGTTCTTGCAGGACCCTAGTTTGTTCCCACTAGAGAGAGTTATAAAAGATCAAACCCTTTCCTGTTTTCTGTCTAACTTGCATTATCATCTCTCCCTCTCACACACATTCTGTCATTGTGATTTCATCACTATAATGCCTGCAACCAGATCTCAGTTAATGGCCTTGAACTTCTAAATTAATGAGTGAAATAAACTTCTTTTTCATGTTATTGAGCCTCGAGTATTTTGTTATAGTAACAAAATATGGACTAATATAGGGATACAGAATGTAAATGAAAGGAGAAAAAGCAGTCAGCCCACCTCCCTGGGAGGCTTTGAATTCTTGGACTGGACATGTTTTGTTAATTGGCTCAAAGCTATGTGAGCAACTAGTGGAGGCCTTCAGAGTACCTTTTGGAGTCAGAAAACTTGGGTTGGGATCTGGGCTCTGCTGTTGTCTCTTTGAGAAAAAGTTGATCACTGTTATTATTATTCATAAACAGAGTCTGGATCTCTCACTGTTCCCTGGGCTGCCGTGGAATCAAATGGGAAAATGGATATAAAAATCATATAGTATTCTGTGAAATGCTGAGGCTGTCTATAAGTAGTCTTGGAGTCAATTTTTTCTCTGGATTTCATTCATCTTCCCTTAAGCCTAACTCAGGTTAGGCTCCCTTTGCGCTGGCCTGTCTCTGTGATTCTGAGGTTGCCTTGCTTAACGTTGCTATCTTAGTGTTCATGTCTATGTTATACACCTCGGGTGGTTCCATTAGTGAGATGTCCTTGGCTGTAAGCAACAGAAAACTAACTCAGAACAGGGAGGGAAAGAGATTTATTCATGAACCTTGGGAGTTTCAGGGTGGGACTGGCTTCATCTCTGACTCTCAGCTCCGCTTTGTGTTTTTGACTCCGTTCTTATCAGGCTCTCCCCACCTGGTGGCTGAGGTGTGACACAGGTAGCCTTAGTCTTGTATTCTACCAGCTTGGCCCTTGTTTAGAATGAGGAGGGACTCTTTTCCACAAATTCAAGCAAAAGTCCTAGGATTGAATCGTATTGAGCCAGTATAGGTCACATGTCTTATCTGAACAAATCTTTGTGGCCAAGAAAATGGGGTTTGCTATTTAAACTTCAGGGATACCTGCTCCCACACCATACATATAGAGTGAGTGCTGTGTTTGTGTGCATGTATATGTGTGTGAGAGAGAACGGGAGGGGAGAGAATGTTCCTCAAAGCTAGAAATTTACTTAAAATTTAAAAAATTTAAAAACTTTTAACAAACTAAAACTCTCCAAGGAAAACTAAACTTATTGAAGAGGCAAACCAAGTAAAAGACAGACAGCCAAACCCTAATAAAATGTCCCCTCTCAGGTTGGCTTCTGTTCTGATAGCATCAAAGCTCATGCTGGTACTTGCCTTTCTTCCTTCTCCTCTTCAATTACTTGCTTCCTGGCTCTTTAATCTCTGCTCCTTTCAGCCTTTCTCCTTCCTCTTTTGAGGCTCCTGGGTAAGGAGAGGAGAGAGACTGCTATGGCAGGTGTCTACCCTCACTTGTTGCTCTGTAGAGCTCCCCCCTCTCCAGGGGGAAGTCCAGAACCTCCATGGAGATAACTGGCACCATTTCCTGCCTCCACCCACTCTGTCTGAATCCCACTTACTCTGTTCTAGTGTTTCAATTTCCATCTGAGTCTCTTGGACCTACTTTCTTTCTTTTTTTTTTATTAGATGGATATAGAGATACAATTGAGTGGGAAACACTATCAAACATTCAAGAACCAATGTATATATACTTACTTATCCAGGGCTAATGCCATATCATGGACGCCCAGCTTGGGTTCCCCATTTTGCTGTTTCCCCCAGAAGAACTCCTGAGTTAAATGAATATCTCGTGGAGGGTAGAGATATCCTTCTGAGATGTTTACCCCAAATTCCCATCCTCCAGACTCCTAGGAGTTCTTCCTACACCCTCCCACCCATCTCCCTCCCTATACCTCCAAGTATCCTAGGGAATCCTTTCCCTGTTGCGTTGAGAATCATACAATTTGAAGTTATTGTTAGCTTAGCTGTCTAACATACTGCTTCCCGATGTATTCTAGCTTCCACAGATGAGAGATACCATTCGACCCTTGAGTCTCTGAGATTGGGATACTTCACTTAGTGTAATTCTTTCCATCTCCATACACTTGATATCAAAAGCCATAATATCGTCTTCTCTAATGGCCGAGTAGTATTCCATTGTATAATTGTACCAAAGTTTTTGTTCCACTCGTCAAGTGAGGGGCATCTGGGTTGGTTCCATAATCTAGCTATAGTAAATTGAGCTGCTATAAATATTGATGAGGCCACATCACTATAATATGCTGATTCTAACTCTTTTGGGAAAATTCCCAGGAGTGGGATAGCTGGGTCATAAGGTGGTTCCATCCTTAATTTTTTGAGGATTCTCCACACTGCTTTCCAGAGTGGCTGAACCAGGTTGCAGTCCCACCAGCAGCGTGACAGTGTTCCTCTTTTCCCACAGCCCCTCCAGCATTTGTTGTCGTTAGAATTTTTCATTTTTCCCCTCTATTTAAAAGGAGTGAGGTGGTATCTCATTGAAGTTTTGATTTGCATTTCCCTTATAGCTAATGATGTAGCGCAATTTCTCATATATTTATGGGCTTTTTGGACTTCCTCTGGTGACAAGTTTCTTTTAAGATCCGTAGCCCATTTATTGATTGGATTATTTGTGATTTTGGTGTTTAGTTTCTTTAGTTGCTTGTATATTCTGGATATTAGCCCTCTGTCTGAGGTGTAGCAAGCAAAGGTTTTCTCCCATTCTGTAGATTCTCTCTTGATGTTCTTGATTAGATCTTTATCTGTGCAAAAACTTTTTAGTTTAATTGCATCCCATTCATTTATTCTTGACTTTACTGCTTGAGCCATGGGAGTTTTGTTAAGGAAGTAGCTGCCAACTCCTATGTTCTGTAATGTAGACCTTACTTCTTTTTCTAGTAAGTTTAAAGTTGTTGGCTTAATATCCAGGACTTTGACCCATTTTGATTTAATTTTTGTTCAGGGCAAAAGATAAAGATCCAGCTTTAGCTGTCTATACATCGCTGTCCAATTTGACCAACACCATTTGTTGAACAGGCTATCTTTCTTCCATACTATGTTTTTGCCCCCTTTATCAAATATCAAATAGTTAAATATATGGGGGTTTGTCTCAGGATCTTCTATTCTGTTCCACTGATCTTCGGTTCTGTTTTGATACCAATACCATGCTGTTTTTGCTACTACAGCTCTGTAGTATAATTTCAGGTTAGGGATTGAGATACCCCCTACTTCTTCCTTCCTGTAGAGTAATGTTTTGGCTAGTCTGGGTCTCCTGTTATTCCATATGAACTTGAGAATTACTTTTTCTATATCTGTGAAGAATGCCATAGGTATCTTGATGGGGATTGCATTAAATCTGTATAGGGCTTTGGATAGAATGGCCATCTTTATTTTATTGATTCTGCCTAACCATGAGCATGAAATGTTTTCCCATCTACTCAGGTCTTCTGTAATTTCTTTTTTTAGTGTTTGATAGTTTTCTTTGTA
>PVKS010015749.1:0-45237 GCA_004027875.1 Aplodontia rufa
TTAAGGATTCTCCATACTGCTTTCCAGAGGGGCTGTACCAGTCTGCAGCTCCACCAACAGTGTGTTAGTGTGCCTATCTCTCCACAGCCCCTCCAGCATCTATTGTTGTTTGTTTTCTTCATCTTTGCCATTCTGACTGGTGTAAGGTGATATCTTAATGTGGTTTTCATTTGCATTTCTCTGATTACTAATGATTTAGCAAAAAAATATACTAGTTTTACCACTTCAACCTTAAGAAATACCTCAGCCTCTTTACACCTTAGCAAGCTCAGAGTCAAACAGGCGTTAACAACAGTACTAACTACATAAAGTCATTTTAAGCGTTCAATGAGATGTATGTGAAGAGCTTAGCAGAGAGACGAACCCTATCTGCTACATACTAAGTATTCAATGAATACTTATTGATATTTTTATTATTACAAATACATCCTCCAGTTGTTGCTTTAAGACTTTAGTGGTTTTATCACTGGTATTATTTCCATTTTATAAGCAAGGAAATTTAAATTTCATGAGATATTAAATAACCTGCCATTTATTACACAAACAGCAAGTTCAAACTGAATCCTGTCTATTTCAAAACTCCAGGATTTAGCTATTGTATTTAAATTTCAAATTTTTCTCAGAAGAAAATAAATGGCTATAATTTAGGGGTAAAAGTTAGGTACAGTCAATCATGGGTCTTTCAACATTAGAGTGACTTTTTGCCCTTTATGTGACACATATCTTTCCCTGACACTAAATTTCATAAGAGATTTCTCATGGCGCATGTTGGGAATTACTAAGTTGTTTAGTAGTCACTATTTTTAATATCATCTTTACAGAAGCTATACTAATGAATTTCATATGACTATTCCTATAATATAAAGAGAAGGCATAAAATATTCAAACACATACCAGTGAATTCAAATCTGCAAAGAAGTACAGTGATACATTTCAATTTCAACCATTAAAGCAACACAACATGCACAATAATTGTGTGATCTAATAGTCCAACTGAGTCAAAGGAGCGGAATGCTTTTTGCACTATGGACAACTCAACTAGTTTTGCTCGCATGGAAGCATTTTCTCCATTTATCTTCTCTTATTTCTAACATTAGTTTCCCCCTTTCTTTCAGCAGTCCTCAGTTATATCCTGTCTTATAGTAGAGTCACTTACTCATAATCTGGAACTCTGGAATTGTCTAGAAGGGGAAAGAAGGAAGTTTCTTTTGGAGGATGAAGTTTGTCTGTGTGTCCTTAGCCCCACTGCCTTTATTCTCATTTCTGTTAGTTGCTGTAGGTCTTAACCCGGGCACATTTTCTTGCCTTGGGATTTTTCATCCATCAATATATTTCTCTTGCTGGCTTAGTAACCACCACTGCTTGTGTTCTATTAAAATCCCATTAAAACATGTGCTATCTGAGTCACTTTAACCTGATTCTAATGAATTGATCTTGATTTTGGTCATCTTTTGGTCTTATTTTCTTAAATGATAGGATTTAAGAATTCTTGAAGAGAAGGTGGAGTACATGCCTTTCAAATAAATTTTCTTAAATTGAACTTTTCTATGACTTTGATAGCAGTTTAATTAAATTGACTACAATGATTTATCGCTCTGACATTGGCAAAACACACTCATAAGAGGGGAAGGCAGAAATCCTACACAAAGAACCAAGTGTAGCATGATAAGAAAGAAAGTGAAACAAGAAAGTGATTAGGAAGTATAGGTATAATTTTGAGTCACTAAAATGTCATTAATTTATAACTTGCTAATATGTGAAGTGCCTAAATACTCCTCAATCTACTTATGGGCTTCCTTCCTCCATATGAAGATGATGCTCCTGGATAAAAAATAAATAAATAAAGCTAGCTAGATAATCTGGCTCATAAAACTGGCTTAGACTACACTAGATGTTTTTCCCCAAGTGTTTTCACATGGACTCACTGGCTTTGGATGCAGTCTTGCTGTGAAACTGTTACATGAACCGTTTCGTTGAGCCAGATTACAAACTGAATCTATTTCCTGTGAGCATCGGCTAGGAGACCTTCTCCAGCTAATCTTCCAGTTAAATGCTCCAAATTACCACTTAATTGCTCTAGCTTGATGCAACTGGCTTCTGCATCTTCCAGATACCAAATCAGGAGGAAATAATGCGGATAACTGCAAATTATCAATGGATTTTGAGCCATTTATAAGGTAATCAGATATCCGACCTATTCAGAACTTTTCCAAATGCACCTAAATTGATGAAACTCACATCCTTAGTATAACATTCTCAGCAGCATATATAGTGATTAATAAATCTAAATTATGAAGTCAATATTTTAATTGCTAATGTACTTGGAGGCTTCTAATGAAATTTAGTTTTATTCCGTTTATTTTGCATGTTGTAACGTATTTCAGGATGGGAACACACCTGTGTCATCAATTATAAAAGAAGTGTGCATGCATAACAAAGTAGAGACAATTGGTGTGGATTACTGGTAGCCAAATGATTATCTGAGTTTTCAAAGGACTCTACCATAACAATAATATCTTTATTCTAATCATTTAGGGCATATTCAAAATGTCTTTAAGTGCTGTACCCAGAGTTGGAAATGAATTCAAAACTGCCTTATTAAATAACAATATAACTATATAGCTTTAATGAAATAAAAAATAAAGACTTTTGAATTACAATAGACCACTCATGCAGAATAATTCATGCACAATACTGGATCCAATTGGGGACTGATTTAATACTGATGTTAATGAAGTGCCCAGAAGAAAGTGAGTAATAGGGTGAAATTCCTTTGGAGCAATTTCCAGAGAGGGATTTTTTTTTCTTTTTGTAATAGAACTTTCTTAGAAATTTCAATTGGAACAATTTCTTCTGGGTGGCAGGGTTTGATTAAAAAGAGAGAGAGGAAAAGATGAAGAAAAATAAGGGTGAGTGACAGGGAAAACTTATTATCTTTCTTTGTGAAATAAAAATTTGCTCATTTAGTATAAAATGAAATTGGCTAAATGTAAAAATGAAAAGAAATCCACCTACTACATTTTCCAAGCTGAACAAAATGCAAGCAATGGGAAACAATAAAGTAAAGATACTATGTAAATTTATCAGGTTTTAATGATCTTGTTCTCCTTTGATGTTCCTTAAAAATAATACAATAATCAATGGAGCAATTTTGATACATCATAAAACTTAAATCATAAGTAAAATAAAAATAATTCTATCACTGCAGTTAAAGATATTATTTTCCAAAAGAATTATAATAACAAAAAAAATCATCTCAAAAGATTGAAATAATTCAATGGAAGTAATTGTTGTAATTT
Organism: Aplodontia rufa; assembly: GCA_004027875.1. Lineage (NCBI taxonomy): Eukaryota > Metazoa > Chordata > Mammalia > Rodentia > Aplodontiidae > Aplodontia > Aplodontia rufa. Next base: position 3,300 of record PVKS010015749.1, read on the forward strand.
TATGACCACATTTATTTTAGAAAGTCATCTGTAAAATTATACATGTGAGATCTTACCTATTCTGGAAATAGCACTGACTTATTTGAAAAAGTTGCCTTCTTCCCACTATACATTCATTTTACCAATTTTCTAACTATGGAAAATTTACAGAACAGAAAAAGTCCCAAAGCAGAAGTTTAGGAGGTTTAATAAGCATAATTTTCATATATTTCAGAAATTGTTAAGTTTCCTAGTACACTCTTCTGGCTGCCAGAAGAGTTGGGAAAGGAATAGGGGCGATCTCTTATCCTCCTATCCCAGTTAAGAGTCTAATAGGACACAATCTCTTCTGTCATTTGTTTGGGATGTGGGTTGTGACTTTCTGTGCCTGACTGAGGATATTAGGTTGGAAATTTGTTTTGAGAATATAAAGAAAATGACATTAAAATTAATCTTTTGAAAATAAACACTTCTGTTTCTTTCAAGTTTGTCAAGTCTCACCCCACCCAGGCATATGTCTACCATATTAGCATATATAATTTATCACTTTCCTGACGAGCCTGCTCTCCTGTGAAATCTTCAACAGCTCCATACTGCCTGTTGAAGAAGTTTGGTCATATTAGTTTGGCAAACCATGTCCTCCAAAATCTATTTCTTAGCCTCAACTAGCCACTCACTTTCTACCGAGAAATGTCAGTCTGGTCAGACTTCTTTATTTCTCATGTAAAACAAAACAAAAGAAATCCTTTTATTATCTTACTCATGCAGCTGTACAGAGCCTTCTGGTCTTCTCTGGAGACACCACCTGGTTCTATAGATTTAGAGCAAATGCCATTCTTCCATGGAGTGCTTTCTAACTTCCCAGTGAGAAAAAACAACTTTCTTCCCTGAATTTCCATAGCAGTACTTTTAATTCTCAAAGTGTAGCAATCAATATGATATATTTACCTCTAAACTTGGAACAATCACCCTTAGACCTGAATTATCATGCTAATCTGAAGCATTTTGTCAGAGTAGGGAACACAATGGACTTGGGTCATGTTTCCTGGGCTCAAATTGTGACCCTGGAATCTTTTAGCAGTACAAGTTTGGGCAAGTTTTAGCAACACATTTAGGCTTAGTTTTCCCGTATCCAAAAAATGAGATATTAACTATTCCAACATGAAAGAGTTGGTATGTCTAAAACACGAAGAATAGTACTTTACATGTACTTCATATAAGTATTTATGATTTTATTATCTTCTATGTTTTCTAACATTTCTATTATTGTTGAACGTCCAGAGGCAAGGGCAATAAATTATTTATTTATGTGTATAAACAATATTATCTCAAACAGTATTTGCTAACTAAATGACTCATAAGTGGTAGAAGAATGTTTTGGGTTTGCATTTTCCATGAAGTCTTAGTCTTATTTTCTATAAAGCTACAATAGTTAAGACTGTTTGATTAGTTTATGCTTATTTAGTCATTAGTAAAGTATTACTGACTACTTGTCACATGCAAAATGTAGTGGTTGAACCAATAAGTGTCAAGTTGCACACACTTTGTGCTCAAAATCCACAAACTTGACTAATAGAAAGTGAAGTTATGAAATCAGAAGGCGGCGGATTATATAAAGAATGCTTCATTTTGACCTAGAATGACCCGAATTTCAATCTTGTATTTTGCAACGTCTCAGCTATGACCTAGAGCACAAAGAGACTTGAGATACAGGTAGGGGTAATCATGTGAACACCATATACTTGGATTTTGGGATACTCAAATAGCATGTGTTCGAGTTCCTGAGAAGTGAGAGCACACTTCTACCTTAAAGATTTTGGAAGCTTTTTTGGAGCATGTTGTATGCTGAGCTTAAAAGCTAGATAGGATTTTGAAAGGCAGGCTGGGAGTTGAATGTTTCTGTCAGAAAAACATCCCACGCATGAGAAATTATATCACATGATCAGCGTATAATGAAAACAAATTTTTACTGGACAAGAGATTGCATTTAGGAAACTTGTGTGAGACAATTCTAGAATGGAAGTTAAGAATATTTTCGGTGCCAGGGGGTGGAGGTGGTCAAGAGAATCAGATCGAATTGAATGGAGAACAGGCTGCTGGTGCAGATAGGTGAGGGGGAAGTGACAGGTGACATAATCAGAGCTACACTTTCAGAGGCTTCAAAATAGGATTGAAGTTTAAATAGATTTCTCTGATGATGTGCACCAAGGGGATTTAAATAAATAGGTTCTGAATTAGGATGATGGTTTTGGGATTAGGGGAAAAGATCAACTACAGAAACTTGACAACTATCCATTTTGTCTGAAGGATAGATAAAAGGTCTACAAATGAAAAGACATCAGAATACGGAACTGGCATTTTACGAGCATGTATGTATTGGGCATGGATAATACTGGGCAGTAAGACTGATTTTCGATCTTTATAATATTGTCTAGATCAAAGTAGATTATATTCTCAGGTGTCTAAGCAACTAGCCCAGAATTTATACAGCTCATCAGTAGAGGAACTAGAAAAAGGAGAGAAGGACAGTAAGAGAGAGAGAGACAGAATCAATTTTTATTGAGTTTTTCACATGGCCTTCATTGCTCTGACACTTAGTTGTGTATATGGGTGCTGGGATTTGAACCCATGTACTTGCTCATGCCGGGCAAGCACCGGAACTGCGGAGCCACTGCTCCAGCCCCAAAGAATTAGAATTTGAGCCCAAGTGTATGGGATTCTAGGGCCAAACTCCATCATGCCAACCGGGTCACAGTTGAAGGAATATCACTAGTTCTAATATGAAAATTACAGTATGCACATTGGGGTTTTCTTTTTTAATTGAATCGATGTTGAAATACTAACAAAAATTTAGAGTCTAGCTATTTAAACACCAAAGCTAAAATTCAATACTTTGATAATACTCTACATTGAAATGAGTTTTATTTCAAAAATAAAATATAATGAAAACTAACATCATAATATGTAAATAGTATGAATGAAATGCACATCAAAAGGGAAGATACCAATACAACTTTGGAGGATGAATAGCTGATAGAGACATCAGACTGATGAGACAGGTCAAAGAACACACAGCTCACATGGAGGATCTACAAGAGAAGTTTCAACTTAGAAGTGGCAATTATAATAGAATATAAAAATGTAATGTGGGACTTAAAACTGAATTTGTTGGAATTCAAAGGCAGAACAAGTACTTCTTTTACCTGCTTCTTGAATGATGTACTTAACTAAATTATCAATAGAGTGTACAAGTAGACCTTTACACACTGGGAATATTCAGAAATTTACTCCCACAAATCTTTTCTTTTTCATATTTTTTATTAGATGGATATAGAGATATAATTGAGAGGGAAACATTTTCAAACCATCAATAACCAATGTATATATACTTAGTTATCCAGGGGTAATGCCAAATCATGGATGCTCAGCTTGGGATTCCCCTGTTGCTGTTGCCCCCAGAAGAACTCTTGCATTAAATGGGTATCTTGTGGAGGAATGACATCTGCTTCTGAGATGGTTCGCCCATATTCCCACTCTTCAGTCTCCTAGGAGTTCTTCATACACTCTCCCCCCTCCCCATCCTCTTACCTACACCTCCAAGTAATTTAGGGAGCCATCCCCCTATTGCATTGAGAATCATACAACTTGAAGTTATTTTTAGCTTAGCCGTCTAACATATGCTTCCCCATGTATTCTAGCTTCCACAGATGAGAGAAACCATTTGGCCCTTGAGTCTCTGAGATTGAGATACTTCACTGAGCATAATTCTTTCCATCTCCATCCATTTGGTTGCAAAAGCCATAATATCGTCTTCTCTAATGGCTGAGTAATATTCCATTGTATATATGTACCACAGTTTTCCACAAATCTTTTCTTAAGAGTTATTTAAGGGTATGCCTCAGTAAAATGAGGAAGCAGAGAAAGCTACAGGATTTAGCAAATATTGACCAAGAAGTGCTACAGGTAAAAATCCTTATTGACACAAGGACTGGAGCAGAACTAGGCAATCAATTTCTAGTCATAATTCTTTCAGGAAGTTGGAGTAATCTAGCAGGGAGGTACCTGGGATTTACAAGGATGTTAATATCATAACTGAGCTAAAAAGAATCTTTTTGAAAATGTTATGATAATGACAGAGTATTCAACAGTGTTAGGTACAGGATAATGAAAAGGAAGAGGACAGAAAGTGCAACAATATGACTAATATATATAAAGAAAGGTGATTATTAAAGATAGCTGGGTATTTGGGATAGAGGAGGGGAGACTGAGAGTAGAGCCTAGATATTTAGAAAAGAAACCAGAAAACTTCTGGATGAAATTTAACTTATTTGATTCAAAAATTATTAAACAAAGAAAGAACAAAGCTATGGTGCTTTCAGCAAGATATCTTTTTAAACAGTGAATCTTTGGGGAAAAGCAAAATTGTGCTTTTCCCCAAATGTTATTATTATAACATTAATATTTTGAAATGACTACTGAGTACATTTGTCCATAGAGAAAGATTTTATTCAAGTGTTTACTTGCTGTGTTGTATAAAATATTAAGTTAATGATGGATGATGGTGTCTTTTTCCATGTATCTGTACCAATCTAAGTAGAATAGCGATTTTAATAGCTAAAAGGATGAAAGTATTATGAGAAAAAGGCTTCATGTCTTCTCCCACTCTTTCTCTCATTCTGCATGGAGTACTTGAATAAAGGATTTGACTCAGGCAAACAAAAATCCCTATACACATCTTAACCCACCCCACAAAGCTGCAAAATTCAGTAGGCAGACTGTCTTGTTCTTGAAGAGTTTAGTTAATGAAACCCAATGTAAATATTAAAACTAATTCATTAGAGGTTATTTACCTGGTTATCTCCAAGATATAATTGTAGGGGGAACAAAGTGTCTCCTCTACCTACTTATGATCTCCAATTGTGCCTAAGAATTAAACTAACATGTGAAAGACTGACATATCTGTCTGATACAACCGGACAAGAGCATACACATTTTATCTCATGACTTTTTTTGCTTATAATGGGAGACTTCACAAGAAAAATGAAGACCCAAAGAAACACGATCAAAAAGATTATACCCTGGGTTGATCAAAGAATAATAAACTGCGAAAGCATGACAAAATAAAAGAATTTGAACTACAGCAGTTAATTGTGGAAAAGCCACCAGGAGAAGAATGCTTAATTTAGCAAATTAGTACATATTTCTCTTGGCCTCAACTCTTTATCTATGATAATAAGAATCATGGATTTCATTTAAATATAACATCACATGTGAGTGTGGGTGTGGAACCGAGTGAGAATTCACTACAGAGGGAACAACTTTCATGTGGGAATTTCAATTCTTGCTTTCAGGTAAAAAAAAGAAGGTCAGAGTGTTCTTGCATCTGTTTTTTTTTTTTTTTCAAGTTTTTTTAAATAGAAATAATCAATATATCAAAGTGGCATCTGTTGGGATAGCATGTCCTGAATGTTAGCACAATCAACCTGGTAGGGCTACTAAAACTAACCAGATCCAGAGAGATAATCACAGCCTCCTCCACCATTTTCATGCCAGTGGTGACTCGTAGTTCTTTGCCACTTTGATATATTATTTTTATTTAGTGTGTGAAAGACTCTAAGGAAATAGTCCCCATTATTTTAAAGAAAGAGGGGCAGTAGGAGAAAGAGAGAGAGAGGGAAAGATAGACTCAATTTTATTTAGTTTTTCTTGTGGCTTTCATTGCTCTGAGACTTTGTTGAGTACGTGGTGCTAGGGTTCAAACTCGTGTACTTAGGCATGCCAGGCAAGTGCTGGAACCTCTGAGCCATTGCTCCAGCCCAATATTCCCTGTTTTATTTGAAGTTATGACTGATGTCCTATTGACTCAAGTGGTTTTATTGCTTTTGATTTAGTGTTCAGGGAGAGAAGCACAGAGTATAGATAGAAAGGAGAGAAATTTTAAAAAAAATTTCTGAGTTAGCAAATATTTGTGAACACTGATGGAATTTGGCTGTCTTCTTCTGTCTTAGCATTGACATTTCTATACTCAGGTCCAAAGAAATGGAAACAACCCATTCATCGTCCCTTGGTTTGGTATGTATATTATAATATGGTACCGATGCATGGAAGATCAAGAATTTTGCATATTAGTAAAAACAATGAGGATATCCTACACTTAAAATCTATCTAAAGTTGAGTTTTACTCAAACTATGGGATTATTTTGTATGAGTACTATAGTTATATGGTGCAAAGCTTCCAAAAATATTTCTGAATGATCTCAGACTATTTCTTCCTTTGAATAACATCCCTTTTTGAGAGTGGCCTGGAACTAATAACTTGATCTAAATGAAAAGAAGATGGCAAAGATGATAAGATATCACCTCCATGATTGTGTTACGAAAGACCATGACCCATCTTTCTGGCTTCTCTCTAGATCTTTCTTGGACTGCAATCTTTAATAGAGTAAGCTGAGATTTGTAAAGCCCCAAGTGGCGTGGAGTTCCTGGTAGCCCCTGGATAACAGCCAGTGAAGAACAGAGGCCTTAGTTCAATAGCTCCTGAGGGACCGAGTCCTGCCAATGAGCACCAGGCTAATATTTGGAAGTTTATCCTTCTTCACTTGAGTTCAGATGAAACATGTTCACGGTCAATACCTGCACTGCAGCAGTGAGAAGGATCCTGAGAAAGAACCGTGCAAATCATGCCCCATTCCTGAGTATCAGTAACAGTGAGACAATAAATGTGCATTATTATTTTATGATGCTAATTTTGGGAGACACATGTTACAAGGCAACAGATAGCTAATACAAGGATTATTTAGTTCATATCCTGAAAGTTCTAAAAGATTGGTCTGTTTCCACACTATCATTTTCAAATACAATACAAACTTGATGGTTTTATCCTCTTTGGACCCCAAACTCTTTAATTTATTCCATTTTTTAAAATTTTTTCTGGAGGTATCTCCAGTCATTCTTTTCAAATATTTAACTTTTTTTTTCTTTACATATATGCTTTTCAAAGATATTTGCTGAATTTATTTTTTTCAAAGTCAGTGTGCAACTCCAAGCTGGCATAAATTAGAACAGTCTTTCATGAATTAATATATTTGAATATCACTGTATTTTAGTATAGGTGTGCAACTGAGTGAGAACTATACTACAGACATCACAAAAAACTTGGGTAAAACATTAAAGCCATATATATATATATATATAGTGTGTGTGTGTGTGTATGTGTGTGTGTGCGCGCGCGTGTGCATGTGCTTGTATGCATGGTATTTTATATACTTTTTTCCCCCAAGTACCAATGTCTGAAGGTTAGAAAGGAAAGGTTGGGGTAAAAAACAGTCTGCATCATTTATAATGTTATCAAGACAAATAGATGAATTTTCAATTTCAAAGAAAATAAAATGGAAAGCCAAGATCAATTTTTAAAATTTTGCACTACTTTTTACTTTCTAAGGTAACACTTTGTCCTCATACATAGCTATTTTTTTAAAGTCACATAGAAAATAACCATCTTTCTCTAGAATGTCACTTAGCGTAATACAGATGCATAATTTTTTTTCTCTACTAAATAAAGGCATCTACGGCACTATGGGGCACTTTCCAGTCCCAGCATTGCAGTCTTCGTGATGCTGATATTTCTTCCAGCAGCTTGGAGAACATAAGAACATAAATGTTGCATCCACTGAAAAGCATCATTTCTGACTGTGTTTTTCTAAGTGGGGAGAAGTTTGGTCTACTCAGTATTCATCTACATGCACTTTGGTCTGAAAAGCACCCAGCATTTGATTATGGGAGTTGAGCTGCGTTTCCACCTTCAAAATAAAATCTCGATGTTTCTTTCAAGAGGTGTTCTCGTTATAAGTTCCTCATAATTTTGTAAGTCTGAACGATTTTAATATCCCTCTACAAATTCATTCCAGTGTTAAAAGCAGGACTTTTTATGCATAATTTGCAACATTGTACCTAATATAATATACTTGTTCTTCTGAAAAGCATTGTTCCTGAAATTTCCAACACAACACGTAAAAACATCAAAAATCTCTGTAGATCTGTGCATGTCTGCTTACAAAAGCAGAATGAGAATTGGAGAATACCATGCAGTTATTTCTTTTTCTTCCTCCAGGACATTGGAACGTTCATGGGTTTCATAGACAACAGGAAGCTGGATACTAAATATAAAGTAGGAATGAAATCACTTAGAATGAAGTCTTTTCTATGATGGGATGCATATGAAAATCTGATTTCTACATGAAGGTGTCCGTGTTTAACCAATGACACTTAATTATGGAGAACATAGTTCATGACCAACAAGTACATATGGTCATAGATTTAAATCTTTGCTGTCCAATTTCAGTAAATGTGCTTTTAGCACTCAATTGGCACCTCTTTAACAAATAATTAAAGCCTGAAAGAATATAAAAGAATATAAATTTATATTTAGTTGCAGTAAGTAACTCAATGTCTTCAATGCTTTGCTCTTAGTAGCCTTCTACATAGGAATTTTACTCCAATTATTTCCCTTGCCAAGTAAAATGTCAGGAAGCTAAGAGTTATTAGAGCATTCTAATTGAAATTTAAAAACTAATTAGAATGTGTGTTCCTATTTAGGAGCTGCTGAACTAAAAACTCAGAAGCGAAAATAAATCACTGTATTTATACTGTAACTGTCATGTATTCTTAAAATTTAAATCTAAACGTGAGACTTTTGATTTACAACATAACCAAAAATATACACCAAAGCACTTTAAACTTCTTCAAAAAGTTGTGAAGATATTTTCAAAACTAAATAGAAATAAAATCTGCTTTTCCTGGGATAAACTAACAAGTAAAATAGCAAGAAGTAGAATTTTAACAACATTATATGGAAAATATGGCGACACTGGCCAATATCAGCAGTTTCATTCACAGGAATTGCATGGGATTAAACTTTTGCAAAGAAAAACTTGGCAGGCAAAGTTGTCAAACTCTTTCCAGAAAGCAACTGATAAAGAATGTTTATGTACATACACACATACACACACACACACAAACACATGCACATACACATGTACTCACGTGCACACACATAGTCAAGAAAATTTTGGTATCTCCAAACCTCAATTATAAAGACATGTGAACCAGAAGATACCATGCGAGAATCTGTGATTATTTGAACATATGTTAAAAAAATGTTTGAAGAAACGCAATAATACTTCTATTTTTCAATATAGTTAACTCCTAAGGGCAGATTTTATTTAAGATGCTTGACATTTGAGTAACACAGAAAACAATTTCACAAATGTGAAAGATCACTGCATTCTTTTTATGCATAATGTTTAAAGTCACTGAAGAAAGGACCAAGCCTCTTCTTTCAAGTCATGGCCTTTCTCGATCTACTGAAAACACCACGGGGTATTACTGGTTAATTCTTCTGCCCAAATTGTATGAAGCATTCATTCAACTCAGTTAAAATGCACTTATGGCAAATCTTCCCTGTTTCAGGGAATATTCTGTGGATCAAATCCACAAAAATCGCTGAATTTCTAGAGATTGCATTCTAGTTGGGATTTGGTGGTGGTGGTGGGGGTAGGGTGGAGGTACAGGCAGTGACTGAAAAATAAAACCTGGATCACATTAATACTGAATTTTCCAAACTGCCTTTTCAGATAGTTGGCCATTCATTCACCAAGTAAATGCCAGACATTGCAGCCACCATGGGGGCTCTCCAGGTGGAGAGACCAACAATAAAATAAAAATGGATGTAAGGTGAAAAAGAGTTGCTTCCCTCACTCTGAAAATGGTGCAATCCCAGAGGTTTTTTCTTGAGATGTGTGAAGGGCAGGAGTCAGCCTGACCATGGCTGGGGAGGGAAATTTGGATACTCAGCACATAGTGTAGCCTGCTCACCTAGAGTATGTTGGGGAAAAGTGTTTGCTTCCTGCCTAGAGGGTGAACAGTCCGGGCTCAGAAGCTGGAGGGGGCCATAAGATATCCATGGAGTAAGGAAGGGAAATGATCTCCAGCCAGAGTTTCAAGTCAGAGCTAGTGATGGGAGGATGCTAAAGAACCCAACCAGTGAACAAGACTGACAGCAGGCAGAAACAGCCCTGTGACTTCTACATCATAATTGACTTGCAGAAATAGCACTGCTGATGTGGGGCTTTTGAAAGAGGCTGGATTCTCTGCTTCCACTGGCAAATGGAGTCTGGGCCGACTATAGATTCCAGCAGCCAAAATAGCCGTTTCTAGTGTTTGCAGCTATTCCCAGTTAAAACTGGGAATTTGGGCTGGCTGCAGGTTTCTGAGTTCGAATTAGTGTTAGCAGCTCCCCAGCTAAAAGCTGGGTATTGCAGCTCTTGGTGAGGTGGAAATTCACCATGGGAACTCAGTGCCAATCTTCTGGGTTCTTATGTCATGAATGTGAAGAATAAAACCCATGGACAACCTTGGAAGGAAGAGTAAAAAGGAGTAGGATTTATTTAAGGAAGGAGAGCAGAGACTCCACAAGGCGGAGGGGCACCTGGAAGCAGTACACCGTATAATGGAGGTTAGGCCAGGGGTTATATTGATTTGGGGTATGAGCATAATTAACGTTCATGTAAAGCAGGCATTGAGAAATGCATCTACATCATTGGTTGAAATCTATGCAAAACTGGTAGCAATTCTTTTCAAATTCCCATCTGTGTCCACCCCCACGTCTTAGTGCCCCCCCACTACCTAGCCATTTTACTATCTGTCCTAAAACTGTCTCACTGGGACTTTTACATCATAATTGACTTGTAGACCTCCCTATACTCCAACCCTACCTCGAAGGATTGACAGAGAGGAGCAAGAAAGTGAAGCCTTACTAGGAGAATCAACAGAGAGGATAGATATACTTCCTGGAGCACTGGCCCCACATCCACATAAAGCCCAAAATCAGGGCAGAGGAAATGGATGTGTATGTGTAGGCTTGAAGATTAAACCAAATTCAAAGTTTTGACCTGTCCAAAGCACTGGCCATTTTAATTTCTGACCAAAAGAACTTGATTTAAAAATATTTAAATGTCTCTTGTCTTTTACATTATCCTGACTTTCATTATCAACTTGCAGCATAGATGGATTTTTTTTTTACTTTCTTCCCAATACAAAGCAGCAGTGAAATTATCTCAGTACACAAGTCTATGTGTTACTCTCATAGAAAGTAACACAGCCACTGCATATGGCCAAATGATGCCCCAGTGGCTTGAAATGGTGACTGCGCCTTCCCAAACACTCAACATCTACTCTGTTAGCATCTGTTTGGCGAGGGCTGTGTATGCGTGTGATTAGGAAGTAAACTGCTGATGCATTACATTAATTCAGCGTATTTTCATGATCAATACCGATCACATCAGCAAAACGGATCGTACGTTAAACAGTACTGATTTTAAAGACGTACATGAGAACCGTACACAGGACTGAGTTTCTGTCATTTTGCCTGCCTGCATAGATACAGCCAAAGCCTTGCTAACAGAGCTCAAAATTGGCCCGAATGCATTTTCAGATAATAGATCTTACCTTCAAACCTTTTAATAAGCTTTCTAACTTTCCTAAATTTGGTATTTACATAAATTAGAGGGACAGTGTGAAATCAGAGCAAATAATATAAGCTTTGTAAAGCTGCACTCTTGCTGGTGAGACATCTGTGGAAACACCCCATTAGCTATTGTAGAGAACCCCATAAGAAGAATGTGGAAATACCACTTGGAGAGGACTGCTAAGAAACTTCCCTCACAGGCCCCTGCATCCTCTGGCACAGTGCTGCGTAACTTTGGACTGACCTTGGAATTTATCGTCTGGCACAAATAGTCATTAAACCAGGAACAGCTTGAGCGTTGGATTGATAGCAAATGGTACCCAGTAATGTGCTAGCAATGGGAGGAAATAAAAATATCCAATTTCGTTTTAATTCTGGAGTGGAGAATGGACTGTGATTTTGAAAAGTTGTCACAAAGTTGAATGCCAGTTCTCCGGGACAAGGACAATGTTTGTGATCTGCTAAGTGTATTTAAACTGGAGACTGGAAGTAGGCTGTTCTGATTGGCCAATGAACAGCTGGCAGGCAGGCGAACAGTGTACTCACCTTCATCAGGTATGCTGTTGTAAATTTATGAATTGATCTCTTTTTCCTTAAGCCCTGAAGAACAAAGGGAAGAAAAGTATGCTTATCTTTTATCTGAGATACCACACCCTCTTAATGGAAGCATAGCTGAGCTTTGAAGTAGTTTATACCCTCATTGCACAAAGAATCATAAAATTTAAATTGGATCCAAGGTAGCACAAGTTAATATTTATCTCCCAAGGCCCTTAAACATTTCTGGACTTTTAACCAGTTTAGTTTTTGATTAATATGGATTTTTACATAATATCTCATCATGTATAGGAAAATTTTGATATTTTTCTCAGCATTATATTACTATAATGAAATACTTGAGTCTATTAATTTAAAAAGAACTGGTTCATTTAACTCATAGTTCTGGAGTTTCCAGAAAAAGATTGAACAGCTTTGGCCCTGTGGGGAAGGCCTTGGGTAGCAATGGAGGAGAGTCATGTCAGAGAAAACTGTTCATATCACGAGCTGTGTTGAAGACCAAGGGGACCAGTGGGGGTCTCATAATCCCTTTTGAGAGCACATCTTCAGTGACCTAAAGAACTTCTGCTAGGGGCTGGAGCAGTGGTTCGGTGGTTACAGAGCTTGCCTGGCATGCGCAAGTACATGGGTTCAAACCCCAGCACCCACATGCACAACTGAGTGTCAGAGCAACGAAAGTCATGTGAAAAACATCAATAAAATTTGATTCTCTCCTCTCTCTCTCTCTCTCTCTCTCTCTCTCACTGTCCTTCTCTCTTAAAAAGAAAGAAAGAAAGAAAGAATATCTTAAAAAAAAAAAGAACTTCTGCTAGGTCACACCTCCCACAGATTCTATCACCTTCCAATAGTGCCACCCTGGTGAACACTCATCCAAACCATAACATTTGATAAATAAATGATCTATGTTACAAACAATAATGGAGTCTTAAGTTTGTCAATATGACATAAACAATACTGACTTATTAAAAAGAAAATGTGAGTGGATTATTAACCACTCCCCGGGAAGGGTCTGCTCATGGAACCTGCCTTACCATAGTCCTGGCAGAGGGAGAGCACTGGGTTATTACTGGTACAAGTACAGCAATTTATTGGTAGCAGTGTCTACTCAACTCAAGGGCAGGCTGGCTACATTCATGGATGATCTGGAATGAATATTGGGGAGATCAATTACATTCTCTCTTTCTGACATTCTTGTTGGAACTGGGAATGCCAAAAGTAGGCAAAAGCCAAAAGAGACAGATTCATAGACAGGCAGTCATGAGTAGCAGAGAGTCCTAAAGACAATGGTAGAAATCTAGGTGGAAATCAATGAATTGAGGCTACACAGGTCTATAGAGGTGGTTTAGTCTACAGATTCCTTTGACTTCCCAACTTCCTTGTGTCTCAGCTCTTATCCTTGAATTTCTAAATATATTTCTAAAAGATCATGGATAAATTACTATCAGAGAATGTTCATCCCAAAAGTGAGGGCAGAAAAACTCAAAGGTTGAATGTTTTCTTTCATATGTGGAAGCTAAAGTAAAATAAAGGAAAAAGTGAGGGAAAGACAGGATAAAAAAGGTAAATGGAAGATGAGCATGTGAAAGGAGAGACTCAGAGAAGAGGGATGGGTAAGGGAGGCAATGCAGAATGGACACTTTAAATATCCTGCTATGTACATATATAAATATACCACTAGAAACTTCACCTTTATGCACAGGTGGAAAGAACTAAACAAATATAGAAAACAGATGAGCAAAAGGAAGTGATTTCTGTTTGTGTATGGCATTGTCACGATGAGCCCTACTACTGTGTACAACTATAAAGCTCTAAAAAAAAAAAAAAAGAAAAGAAAGAAACAACAGTAAAGGCAGAAAGTATAGGAAAATACTTTGAGTTTTATCATCTTCACTGTTTTATGGAACAGCCGTTCTCTATAAAGGAACACTACAATTGATCTGATTCATCGTTTTCAAAACATAGGTCCTTTAATACAGCTTCCCAGGAATCAAATTGTAAATTATAAGACAGATTTCCAGAATCTTCCTCCCTAAATTCTGCACCTCCTGTGTGTTTCATAGTACTATTTTTTAGAGGTATTAAGCAATTTTAACTTCAAGCACCGGCGCTATTTCTGTCAAGTAACCCATTTTACACATGAGAAGACTGAGGCATAGTGGTTTCAAATGCCTCGCCCCAAACCAAACCATTAATATGTGGAATTGGAATTAGTGTGATTAATATGTGTGATTGGAATTAGTTTCTCCTTTTTTTCAAGTGTTTTTTTTTTTTCAACTGATGTTGTTCTTAAAAGTGCTTAGTATTCGTATTAGCAGAGCAGGCCTTGCTAATTTCTAAGGCTTGTATTATGCCATCATTATATACATATATTTTTTATTACTACCCTACCTCTTATCAAAGGGGAAAATAAATGCAAAATGCTAGGAGACACACACTCTCAAGGAAGGCTTGTAATAAATTAAAATTTCCCCCAGGTAAATTTGTTCATGATGCTAGGAAAACAGAGAAAGATCAAGAAAAAAAAAATCCTCGTGTTGTATATGCCATATATTAATTATAAGGACATTATTAGTCAGGTGTGTTGGCACATTCCTGCAATCCCAGAAGTTTATGAGGCTGAGACAGGAGGATCATAAGCTCAAAACCAGTTTCAGCAACTTAGAAAGGCACTAAGCAACTTAGTGAGACCCCGTCCTAAAATAAAAAATAAAAAATGGGCTGGGGATACAGCTCAGCATTTAAGCATCTCTGGGTTAAATCCCTGGTACCAATGTGTACCTCTATCTGTTTGTCTATCTATCTATCTATCCATCTATCTATCATCTATCCATCATATATATACATATATATAAACTTTTTTTTGGTTCAACATAGTCATGCATATAGGAGGGAATCATTGCTACGTAGTCATGATCACATGCATAATGACAGAACAATTCATTTTTTGAAGAGAATGTTTCCAAATAAATTTAAAACTACTATAAATCAATGTTATTATACAGTTGGAGTGAAAACACAGTGGAGCTATTAATTTTTAAAAAGTCATATTAATGCATAATATGTATGTATAATCTTTAAATGTGCATCTTAACAGTTTCTCTTTCAAGCTATTTTTGTAACTATCTTAACCCAAAGATGCTTTGACATTTTTTTATTGAGGAGTTGAGTGATTGTACAATCATTAATGTGTATAAAGTAGCAATATGCATTTTCTCCTAAACCAGAGTCACCCCCACATCACCCACACCCCAGTCTCTTGATTCTTCTATATTTTGCTCCTACAATTGTTATAATTATTTATATTGTGAATTTTCCATAAGTAAATAAGTATTATTTGGTTTCAGGGGAGTTAAAGAGTATGGTACATTGCTGATGGTCTCCCTAGATCCCTCCCTATACTTCCTCCCTCTCCCCTACCCCCCATATACCTCTGTGGTTCCCCTAAATTATGTGTTACTATGCCTATGCTAGGTCTAATACATGAGTATGATAACCTTTCACCCAAGCCTGTGTTTCACTCTAGCCTCCACAAATGAGGGAAAACATTCAACCCTGGGTTTGGCTAACTTCGCTCAGCATGATTTCTTCCATTGCTATCCATTTATTTTCAAAGGCAGCAATATCGTTTTTTGTAACAGCTAAGTAGAACTCCATGGTGTGTGTATGTGTGTATGTATATATGTCAGAGTTTTTGGATGTGTTCATCCAATGAGGGGCATTTGAGTTGATTTCATAATTTAGCTATTGTAAATTGAGTTGCTATGAACAGAGATTTTGCTGAGTTGCTGTAATGTGCTGAATCTAATTCCTCTGGGAAAATACCCAGAAGAGGGATAGCTGGGTCACAAAGTGGATCCAACCCCAGCCTTAATTTTTTGAGGAGTCTCCATACTGCTTTCCAGAGTGAATGTACCAGTTTGCAGTTCCACCAACAGTATGCTAGTGTTCCTATCTCCCTGCAACTCCTCCAGCATCTGTTATTGTTTTTATTCTTCATCTTGCCACCTGATTGGAGTGAGGTGAAATCTTAATGTAATTTCTTTTACATTTCTCTAATTTCTAGTGATTTAGAACACTTTATCATGCATTTGTTGGCGTGCTCAATTTCTTCTATAGAGAAGTTTCTATTTAGCTCTCTGGTCCATTTACTCATTGGATTGTTTGTGTTTTTTGATATTAAGATTTTTTAGTTCTTTGTAAATTTTGGATATTAGTCCCCTGTCAGAAAAATCACAGGCCATGATTATCTCCCATTCTGTAGGTTATTTCTTGATACTTTTGCCCATTTCCTTGACTGAGCAAAAACTTTTAGTTTAATGGCATCCCACTCGTTGATTCTTGACTTTAATTCTTTTGCTTTGGGAGTCTTGTTGGGAATGTCATTACCTACACCGATGTGCTGGAGTGTTGGTCCTAATCTTTCTCCTAGCTGTTGTATGGTAGCTGCTTTAATTCCTGTTTCCTTGATCCATGTTGATTTGATTTTTGTGTAAAGTGAGATATAAAGATCTAATTTCAACTTCCTGAAGATGGCTTTCCAGTTTGTCCAGCACCATTTGTTCAATAGACTGTCTTTCCTCCAAGTTATATTTTGACCCCTTTGTTAAAGATTAGATATTTTAAGATTTGTGGGTTTGTCCCAGAGTCTTCTATTCTATTTCATTGGTCTTCATTCCTATTTTGATAACATGCTATTTTTGTTACTACAGCTTTAGATCCATTATTGCAAAACCGCCTGTTTTGTCTTTCTTGCTTAGTGATGTTTTGACTATTCTGGGTTTCTTGTTGTTCCAAATAAATTTGAGAATTGCTTTCTCTATATTTATAAAGAATGATATTGGTATCTTGATGGGGACTGCATTGAATCTGTATAGCACTTTTGGCAGAATGGCCACTCTAATTTTATTAATTCTGCCAAATGTTCTGCATGGAATATCTTTCCACCTTCTCAGGTCTTATACAATTTCTGTCTTCAATGTTTGATAACTTTCATTGTAGAGATCGTTTACTTCCCTTGTTAGATTAATTCCCAAATATTTTATTCTTTTTGAGGATATTGTGTTTGAGATGGATTTCCTGATTTCTTCTTCTGCTCTGTTATTTTTAGCATACAGGAAAGTGATTGATTTATGGGTATTGAATTTGTAGCCTGCCGCTTTGCTAAATCTGTTCATAAGATCAAGCAGTTTTCTGGTGGAGTTTTTTTGGGTCTTGACAAAAAATATAGGATCATGTCATGAGCAAAAAGAGATAGTTTGAATTCCTCTCTTCCTATGTTTTATCCCTTTGATATCCATCTCTTGCCTGATTGCCCCAGTCAGGGTCTCAAGGACTATATTAAATAAAAGTGGTGAGAGTGGGCAGTCTTGTCTTATTCCCAAGTTTAGTGGAAATGCTTTCCGCTTTTCTCCATTTAGTGTTATACTAGCTGAGGGTTTGTCATATATGGCCTTTACATAATTAAGATAAATTCCTTTGATCCCTATCTTCTCCAGAGTTTTGAGCATAAACGGGTGCTGAATTTTATTGAAGGCCTTTTCTGAATCAATTGAGATGGTCATATGATTTTTGTCCTTAATTGGATTTAAGTGATGAATCACGTTTATTGATTTACATGTGTTGAACCAGCCTTGCATTCCTGGAATTCCACATGATCGTGATGAATCATCTTGATGAGTTTTTAATGTGATCTGCTAGAACCTTGTTAAAGATTTTTATGTCAATGTTCACCAAGGATTCTGTGGTATTTCTTTCTTTATTTATTTTTGATGCATATTTGTTGGGTTTTGGGTATCAGAATTATGGCTTCCTCAAAAAAAGTGTTTGGGAGAGGTCCCTCTTTTTCAATTTCTTGGAACAGCTTAATAAGGACAGATGTTAGCTCCTCTGCATAGGTGTGGTAAAACTCAGCGAGGAATACATGAGGTCCTGGGCTTTTCTTCTTTGGAAGGCTTTTAATTGCTGTATGTATTTCAGTGCTGTTATTGGAATGTTTAGGATTTCAGTATTACCTTGCATCAATTTGGGGATATTGTATGTATATAGAAATTTGTCCATGCCTTCCAAATAATCCAATTTAGAGTAATATAGTTTTGCAAAATATGTTCTGATTATCCATTGAATTTCCATGGGGTCAGTGGTGATCTGTTTTCATTGCTGGTTTTGTTGATTTGCTTCAATCCTTTTTTTTTTTTTTGGTGAGATGGGCTAGGGTTCTTTTCAATATTATTTTTTTTTTGAAGAATTAGTTCTTTGTTTTGGCAATTCATTTTATTATTTTTTGTTCTTGATTTTGTTGATTTCAACTCTGATTTTGAATATTTCCTATCTTCAGCTGCATTTGGGATTAGACTGTCCTAAGTTTTGTAGGGATTTGAGGTGGAGCATAAGCATTTTTATTTGAGATCTCTCCTGATTTTTAATGTAGGCACTCAGTGCTGTAAATTTTCCCCTTAAGAATGCTTTTATGCTGTACCAGAGGTTTCAATATGTTGTGTCTTCCTTTTCATTCTCTTCCAATAATTTCTTGATTGTTTATCTCATGTCTGCTTGGTCCATTCTTCATTTGATAGGGTATTATCCAATTTCCATGTATGTTTGTTTTCTGTTATGTTTGCTGTAATTGCTAGGGTTCATGACATCATGCTCAGATAGGATACATGGAATAATATATACTTTTTATATTTGCTGAGATTTCCTTTGTGAACTAGAGTATGATCTGTTTTAGAGAAGGATGCATGTGCTGCTGAGAAGAAGGTATATTCAACCAATTTGGGGTGGAATATTCTATAGCTATCTTTTAAGTCCATTTTTCTGGATGTTTTTAGGCTAGAGATCTCTTTAATTTTAATTTTTAAATTTTTTTTGCTTAGATTATCTGTCTATTGGTAATAGAGAAATATTAAAGTCTTCCAGTATTATTGGGTTGAGGTCCACAGTGTTTTCATGTCATGATGTAATTTAGCCACATAGTTGGGGGTGTTGGTGTTTAGAGAGTTTATATTTACTCTGGTTATATTTTCCTGTTGTATTATTCCCTTTACTAGAATGCAGTGGCCTTCTTTATCTCTTTTGATTAATTTAGTTGGTGGGGCTGGAGCGGTGGCTCAGTGGTTATGTGCTTACCTGGCATGTGTGAGGATGTGGGTTCAAACCCTAGCACCATGTTCACAATGAAGTGTTGAAGCAGCAAAAGCTACATTTAAAACTAAATAAAACTGATTCTCTCTCTCTCTCTCTCTCTTCTCTCTCTCTCTCTCTCTCATTGTCTCACTCTCAAAAAAAACCCAAAAATTTATATTTGAAATTTACTTTGTCAAATATAAGTATTGCAACACCAGCTTGCTTTCTGGAGCCATACACCTAGTAGAGTGTTTCCCATCCTTTCACCCTCTATCTGTGGATCTCTTTGGATGTAAAGTGGGTCTCCTTAAACAGCATATTGTTGGATTTTGTTTTTTGATCCAATCACCTAATCTGTGTCTTTTGATTAACACATTCAGTATTAGTATAGTTATGTGGTTGTGCTATCTTGGTTGTCCATTGATAGCATATATCTTTATCAAATTTCCTCTGTTTGTGGACTTTGAAGATTGATTGTTCTTCTATCTAGCATTTATCGTTGAGGATTCTTTGTAATGCTGGTTTTCTGATCATCAATGCTGCAAGTTTGATCTTACCATGAAATGTTCTTATTTCCCCATTGAATTTGAAGCTGAGTTTTTCTGGGTATAGCATTCCTGGCTGCATGTTGTGGTCCTTCAGACATTGAAAGATCTCCTTCCAGGATTTTCTTGCTTGGAGAGTCTGAGCTGAAAAGTCAGTTATGATCCTTATTGGCCTGCCTCTGAATATGATTTGACATTTCTCTCTTGCAGCTTTTACTATTCTTTCCTTGATTTCCCCATTATACATTTTGAATATGATGTGTCTCAGTAAGCTTCTCATTTGATTAGGCCTATTGGATGTCCCATAACTTCCTTTATGAGCATATCTGACTCTATTCTAATATGAGAAAAATTTTCTTTAACGATTTCATTGAGAATGTTCTTTATGCCATTCATTTGCATTCCTATTTCTTCTAGTATCCTAAATACTCTTAGATTATTTCTTCTGATTTCATCGCAGACATTTTGAAAATTCTGTTTGTGTTCTGTGAGGACTTTTATCTTTTTTTGTCATTTTTTTTTGTGCTCGAGCTTGCTCAGCCTGTCCTCGTTGTTGGAAGTTCTTTCTTGAATAGCTGAGGTCCTGTTTTTATAGAAGTTAGCCTATCATCACTTTCTTCCATCTTGCCTCTGATGTGATTGACCGCATATTTTAGTTCTGTGCTTCCTTTTTCAGTATGTCTATTTCTTTGATAATGGAGTTTTTCATCTATTGAATTTTCTCACTTAGTTCATTCATTAAAACTTCTGTTAGTTCATTGTTCCTTTCAGTAATCAGATCTTTGATAATTTTTTCTAGGTTTTCAATTTTCATCCCACTCCCTGTCCATGATCTCCTTTGTAGGGGAGTTGTGGGTTTAAGGTGATCCTTTTATAGTTTGAATCCTCAACTTTGAAAGTCTTCTGGGTCTTTGAATTGATACTCCCTGTGTGGAAGCAAGGCAGGTCTCAAGATGATTCTTCCCTGCAGATCAAAGGGTCAGGTGACTACCTTGTTCTAGAAAGCTGCTTCTCCCTGGAGCCTGTTTTGCTGCACCGACTGGATCTGTGCTTCAGAACTTGGATCTGGAACCTGGTAGGGCTGCAAGGCAGCCCGCTGGTTGTTGAAACTCAGTGGCAGAGTTGTTTAGCTAGGTCCTGGGGTCCTGGAGATGTGGGGCAGCTGGAGGTGGTATGCCTTCATTCTGCACTGGGGTCTGGGATCATTGGTGATGGGGATCATCCAATAAAACTGGACCTGGCTAGTATATGGGACACCTAGGGCACAGTCCAGAAGCAGAGTCACTGGGGGTGTCCTGCATTCCTACCAGGGTCAGGGCCAGAGGTCTGGGCCTGGGTTGGAGGGGTCCCACTCCTGGGTTCTTGGGGGTGTCCTGTGCACCTGCTGGGGCCAGAGACCTGGTCAGTTGTAGGCAGGGTCTGAGTGCTGGGTCCTCTTGGTTCTGCTTTGATTTTTCTTTTTTTTAAAGGGAGAGAGAGAGAGAAAATCTATTTTATTTTAGTTTTTCACCTGTTTTTCATTGCTCCAACACTTTGTTGTGAACCTAGTGCTGAGGTCTGAGCCTGCATCCTAGCACATGCCAGGCAAGTGACATAACCACCGAGCAACCTCTCCAGCCCTTGCTTTGATTTTTTAAAGGGGCTTGTCTTCATAGTGTCTGGATTATACACTCTTCTCTTTCAATCTTTAGGTATTTTGTGTCATCTTCTGTTCTGCCAACTAGACTTAAATAATTCAATAGATGCAGCCTGGTCTCTGCTTTCCAGATAAATTTGCTGCAAGCTTATTGAAGCATATAAAAGATTGAAAATTTAAATACAAATGTAGAAACTTAAGATTGCAACAAGGAAGAATCAACTGTATTGATGTGTCTGTTGAAAGTCTTTGTCACTAGCTTACCAAAGAATTTTTGCATATTCTTTTTTTTTCTGCAACAACTATGCAACCCTGGGCAGCATTTAACCACTGAGCCACATCTCCAGCCTATTATTTATTTATTTATAAGCAGGAGAGAGGGAGAAATTGAGAGAGAGAGAAAATCAATTTTATTTATTTTTCCATCTGTCCTTTGTTTCTCCAACACTTAGTTTTGTATGTGGTGATGAGCTTGAACCTGGATCCTTATACATGCTAGGCAAGTGATCCAACCAGTGAGCCACTGCTCCAGTCCCCCATATTTTATTTTTCATTTTGAGATGGTTGCTAGGTCCTCACTAAGTTGCTGCAGAAGGCTTTGAAATGTGATCCTTCTGCCTCAGTCTCCCAAGCTGCTGGGATTACAGGCGTGTGCCACCACACCCTGCTAGAATATTTGTGTATGATTTCGAAAGACTTGCAAGTACAGCAAATGGGCATAAAAATAACTGCAACGAAGTAAAGGTATATCAAACAAAAGTTCTCACTGTTTCTAATTAATGGTCGACCTCACATTTTCCAAACAATGTGTATTTGCTCACACTTTCTCACGATGGTGGGATGCCAATGAGGACTATTTGTCTCTTTGATTGGCAAAGGAATCTACCTGGTCAGTGCTTGATATTTACTGGACAATTTCAGTGGGTAGGTCATTATATCTAAAGGAAATGAAGTTCTATAATTCTTTGGTTCCATACAACCATTCTCATTGGAGTAACTTATCTGAGAGGTTATGAGGCAAAATGAAGTAACTGAGCCTTCCAAAGTGGAGTTTGGGTTGTGGGGGAGTTAGTGGAGGACTGTATTTCCACATCCTGGAGGTGAAACCAAAGACTGTTCTAATAGACTTGGATAAACACCTGAAGCCAGCATCCACTGCCCTTCAACCGCTGTCAGCTGGGAGTATCCTACTCAACCAATTAGAATAGGTTTGCAATTAGTATTACTGTCAATGAACCATGTCTGAAAGCAACTACTCTTGGAAATTCCCTTACAAAAACCTCTTTTGCTTGCCTTACAGGATACTATTCTGTGCTACACTGATTCTGGGCTACTGTAATTAAATTATAATTCTTTGTTTCTCAAATAAATTCTATTTTGTTTGACCTCCATATCTTTATGTGTGTGTGTGTGTGTGTGTGTGTGAATATATATGTGTTTATGTATGTATATACATATGTGTTTATGTATGCATATACATGTGTGTATGTATATATATATGTATAAATATATTTTAGTTAACAATGTTCATGGGAGCAAGTAATAAACTTTTTTGTGTGTGCACATGCATGACAAATGTCTGACCACTTGCTCAAGAGGATTAGCCAATTTCAAAGGAGCACAAATTCGATAATGTTCTTGGCAATGTTCTAAATGATTTACAAAATATATTAAAGATAAATGCCTTACAAAAGTGAAATCAATTAATTCTCACAAATACCAATAAGGTTGATATTATTATTATTTCTGTCTTACAGATATAGCACCTGAGTCAGGATGATTTTTCCAAGATTTGAGTGTTAAAGGGCTACAAACTGAGTTCAAGAGACTGGCATTCTAGAATTCTGCAAGGGTAGTGTAAAAACCTTGATGAATACTGTCCCCTAGAGTAATAGATGTCAAATTCTTCAAAATTAATAAAGAAAACTCATTCATGGTCTCTAGAAATTGATCCAAGGGCTTATAAAAATTAAGAAGAATTTATTCATCAAATTTGATGGAATGTTATGACAACAGAAAGAAGTTCAGTGCTAAACCCAGACTGCACCCAATCCCCATGTTCAAATTCTAGTTCATAGAGCAGTTATTCTAGGACGGCTTTGAAGGTTTTCCAATCAAATTCCTAAATGTTTCACAACTTTCAGTGCCTGCTTGGTTTGGAAAATCCAGGCAGATCATCTGGGAAGGAATGCATCCCTCACTGCCACATAATGTTGTCGCTGTTGCTGGTGGATTTGCTGCCTGTGGATATTATCAGATCCTCTCTACTCAACTTCCAGGACGCCCGAAGATCTATCTATACCATGCTGTCATTCATTCCTCTTCTCGCTTAATAATATAGTTTCTGCTCTAAGGATGATTATGCTGAAAAAATAGCAGCCCTGCCCTGTCAAGTTTAACCATTAAGTAGCTTCATTGGTAATTCAGGAATTAAAGTATATCTCAATCACACTTGGATTGAATTAGCTTATTCATAGTATGCCCAGTGCCATTCAACCCACCAAGTATGCCTTTGAAATTACTCCCTGTGGGCTATCTTACTTGTTAAAATCATGAGGGAAGATCACATTTATTGACTTCTTATCCTAACACTGACTACATTCCTTATTTTAATGTCATATCATCATTAAAGCTTTCAGACCAAGACAAATGAAATAATTATATATTAATGCACACAAGTGGGCAAGAGCTTCATAAAATTAAAGAAGAAGAAGAAACAGTGGTAGGCTCAAGTTATTCAGTTTTATCTCAAAATAAGTGCAGGATTTTGAATTAAAAACTGTGGTTGTGTAACATGGTAGAAAACGAACTGATTTCCATGATCTAGTCAGGTTTTATCTTGTCCATAATGTAATCACTGTGGTATTGGGAAGGAGTTACAGGCTCTTTTTTTATCTGATCCATATTTTTTTAATGGCTATATGTTATCTCAGCCAGTTCCAGCAATTTTTCCCAGTTACTTATAAATGTAGATGAACAGACAGTCACAAAATTTTCCATGTCATAATGAAAAGACACTTTTAAACAGGGATGAAAAGCTCATATGATTAAAATACACCCATTTTGTCATATTTTTAAAAAATTATTAATGTACATGTTAGGAAACCAACACCCAAAACCTATAGCCCAGTCTATTTAAGGCTAAAATATTTACAATTCTAAAGTCACTAACATTTTGCTTAAGGGACCTTTGTATTTAGATGTGGACATAAATAAAATGAGGCACAGCTGACTTAGAATTGATCTGAATGATATAAAAAAAGAGCATATATCCTTCAGCTTATCTGGACATAATGGAAGCCATTTTGCAGACAGATGTTGGCTGGTAAAACATGGTTGGTGGGAATACAGACCACAACAGGCTGTAGAGGAGTCGGTGATACATGGAACGGATATGTGTAATTAGAAGACAACCAAACGACTCTCAGCTTAAAACAAAAGTAACTGAGAGGTTACAAAACTCTTTGTCTGCTTCTAAAAAATTCAGAGTTGTGTATGACCCCTGCTCCTGGTTTCTGGGAACCTACTCAAGCGTACTGAAAGGAGGTGTTTAATGAAAGCTCGTGCACCTGGACAGGGATTTCTGGGAAGATGACAGAATATTAAGCACCGGGAATCTGTATCCCTACGAGATGACAACTGTAGGAAAGAATCTCTGATGTAACTATTTTGAAACTCTGGAGTCTGTTGAGGGCTTGAAAAGTACAGGGCAAGGCTAGGATGGTGTATTACATTTAATTTCAGTCACTTTCAGCAATTACTACAGTAGCAGCTATCCAACCCAATGGAAGATAGTTTTGCTCATGTTTCTGAGCAATCTGTACAGTTTTAGGAACCAAGGTAGACAAAATGACACTGTCATTCAAATATTAGATATCTATGCTTGAATCTTATTGATTCTTGGGAACACAAAGGTACAAAGAGACAAGTAGTCATTGTCATTGTACCTTTCTCCATTGGTGCAAGCCCATACCATCCTGGCTTAAGTGACTCCTATATTATTTAAAGGACTAGCACCCTTTCACACTCATTTCTCTCTCCCACTTCTTTTGACAACTAGACAGTAAAGACTAGGATATTCAATATCAACTTCATACACAGAGAAAATTAGAAAGTGATTGTGCATACCTAGGGAAAATCACAGGCTTGGAAAAGACTTGAGAAAGCCCTAAGTTTATACTTCAGGCTGATGCTTGGCACAGGGGTAGCATAACCTACAATAATAAAAGGAGAAATAATAATCAAAAATAATAATCAAAAATTAAACTGTGGGCAAAAGTGAGAATCTCATTTTCAAAGGTGTTACCATATTACATTCCAGTTTCAACAACAATAACAAAGTCACAAGGCACATAAAGAAACAAGGAAATGTGGCCTATTTAAAATAAAAATAAATCAACAGAAACTGTCTCTGAAAAGTCCTAATGGCAGACCTGTTGGAAAAATACACTAAAAGAATTCTTTCGAATGCTCAAAGGGGTAAAGAAAAATGTGGAGAAAATTGAGAAAATAACATATGAACAAGATGGAAAGAACAATAAAGAGATCAAAAACTTAAAAGAAATAGAAGGAAATTCTGGAACTGAGCAGTAAAATTGCTGAAATGAAAAATTCATTAGAGAGATTCAAAGGCAGATTTTAACAAGCAGTGAACTTAAAGATAGAAAAATGGAAATGATCAAATCTGGGGAACATAAAGAAAAGCAACTAAGGAAAAGTGAACAATGCCTATGAGAACTAAGGGACACCATCAAATAAAACAATACCTGCATCTTGGGAGTTACACATGGAGAACACAGAAAGAAGGGAGGAGCAGGGAGAAGGTTGGAAGGATTGCTGACAATTTGTCAAATCTGATGAAAGACATGAACACAAAAACCCAAGAATCTCAACAAACTCGAGTAAGAGGAAATCAGAGACCTAAAGCAGGGCACATTATTATGACACATTTTAAAGACAAAGAATCTTAAAAGCAGCAAGAAAGAAGAATTTCATCAGAGATGTGATCTTCAATAAGATTATCAGCAGATTTCTTATCAGCAACTTCTGGAGACCAGAAAGTCATGGTCAAATATAAGAAAAATGCTAACAGAAAGAAAAGAGTCAGTCCAGCAACTCTTCCCTTTAAAAGTGAGGGAGAAATTAATATATTCACATTTAAAAAAATAAAACTGAGGGGGTTTATCACCTGATCTGCCCTGATGATCAACAGAATCTTGAAGGATGAAATGAAGGGACAGTAGACAATAATTTGAAGCCATAGGAAGAAATAAAGCTCTCAGTAAAGGTAAAACCATGGACAATTATAAAAGTAAGTATTGTTAAAGTGTCTATGACTGTACTTTCTGTTTTCTACATGATTTCAGACATGTGCTAGACATCTCTTTTCATTATTGTGATAAAAATATCTGACAAGGATAACTGAGATGAAGGAAAGTTTATTTTGGCTCACATTTTCAGAGATTGGCTTTGTGGTTGACTGACTCCATTGCTCTGAGCCCAGGGTAAGGCAGAACTCTATGGGGGAAGGGTGTGGATCTACTCATAGCAGTCAGGAAGCAGAAAGAGAAGTGAAGATGAACCCTTCCAAGCATTGCTCCCAGTGACCCATCTCCTTCAGCCATGTCCTCCCTATATACAATTACCACCAAGTTTGTCCATTCAGACTGGAATGGACCAATTCAGTTGCAGCTCTCTTAATCTAGTTTTACCTCCTGCATTAACACAGGAGATTTGGGGGAACACCTCATATCTAAACCATACAAAGATACTAATGCAGGTCTTTAAAAAATAATGAAGGTACTATTGTTGTTAACCTTAGTTTGCAAAATTACATTTAGTGTTTTACATATTTTAAGAGATTAATGCATTTCAAGAAATTGTTCTTGAATATACAATCTATAAAAATTGTAATTTTGTGACACAAATAGCCAAAAGGGTTAGGGGGAAATCTCTTAAAAGAAGATATTTTTTGATGTTAATAAATTTAAGTTGGAATAAATCTAAGAGTGTTATAACTTTGGAGTTGGAAATATGATACCATGATAGCCACCAGGAACACAACTATAGAATATATACACAAAAGATGAGCAAGAAATTTAAACATTTAACTAGAAAAAACACAAATGAACATAAAACAGGGATACAGGAAATGAGGGGGGTGAAAAAGCTATAAAGACATAGAAAATAAATTGAAAAAAATGGCAGAAGTCCTTCCTTAGCAGTAATTATTTTAATTGTAAAAATGGATAATACTCTCCAATTGAAAGAGAGGAAAAATGCACAAAACAAAACAAAGCAAAGCGTACTCCAACTACAAGCTATCTTTAAGAGAGTCACTCACTTTAGATCAAAAGTTATTTGAAAGTTAAAGGATGAAAAATTATATTTCATGCAAATAGCAGTCAAAAGAGGGGAGATGTGGATATATTAATAATTGAACAAAATAGACTTGAAATCAGAAGAGATAATGAGTCAAATAATGACACTGTGTACTAATAAACAGTCAATATGAAAGAAAATATAACACTTATAAACATTTACACCTAATGACAGACAGTAAAATCTCTTGAAGCAAAACAGACTAAATCGAGAGAAATAATAATTCTATAATACTAGTTAAAAAATTCAATATCTCGCTGTTATTAATGGATAGAACATTAAGATAGAAAATGAGTAAGGAAACAGAGGAGTAAAATCAATAAACCAACTGAACATATATTGAATGTCCTACCCCAAATAGCATGCATATTCTCAAGTCCATATGGAACATTTTTCAGACTGGACCAATTGGTCAAGTTAGGCTGCAAATTGAGTTTCATTCAATAGGTACTAATAAGTTTCTTCTCTGACCACTACAGGATAAAGTTAGGAGTCAGTACTAGAAGTAAAAGTGGAAAATTCACAAATTTATGGAAATAATAAATAGCGCACTTTTAAACAATTAATGGATCAAAGAACAGGAGAAATAAGAAAATATTTAGAAATAAAAGAAAAAGTAATAAAAAACTGATTTATGAGATATCAAGAAAACAACGTTAAGAGGGAAATTTATAGCTATAAATGCTTACATTGAAAGACAAGAAAAATCTCAAATCAAGCATCTAGTTTTATAACTTAAGGAACTAGAAAAAGAAACAAAAAAGCTTAACCCAAAACTACCAGAAGAAATAGTGAAGACTAAAGCATGGATAAATGAAATAGAGCAGAGACAGTTAGAGAAAAATCAATGAGACCACAGGTTGTTTTTCTGAAAAGATTAGCAAAACTGAAGAAAGCTTTAGCTAGACAGACTGAGAAAAATAGAATATTCCAATTACTAAAATAAAAAATGAATTTGAGTATTACAGGGATACATGCATACTTATATTTAGAGCAGCACAATTCACAATAGTCAAACTATGGAACTGGCCTAGGTGTCCCTCAACAGATGAATGGATAAATAAAAAACGGTATATACACACGGAGTTTTATTCAGTCATAAAGAAAAAATGATATTATGGCATTTGCAGAAAAATTGATGGAGCTTGAGATGATCATGCTAAGTGAAATAAGTAAAACTTCAGAAGGCTAAGGGTCGTATGTCTTCTGCCACATGTTAAAGCTAGAGAGGACAAAGGAAAAGAAAGAGGGTGAGTTGATCTCTTAAAAACCAAAGGGAGATGAGTAGAGGAAAGGGATGGAGTGAAGGAGGTGGGGGCAGAGGCAGGTAAAGCTGGGGTTGGATATTGGTCAAATCATATTATTGTATCGTGTGCTTGTATGGATATGTAACAACAAATCTCATCAATATGTATAACTAATATCAATCAAAATGTGGGAAAAAATAGAAGTGGGAACATTATTATTGATTTTATGTGAAACAAAGGGATTATAAAGAATGCTATGACTAATTGTATGCCAACCAAAAAAATTAAAGAGGAGGAAATACTTGACTCATTCTTAAGGGACTTAATTACTCTGACACCAAAGCCAGGCAATATATTACAAGAAGAGGAAACTACAGAGAAATATCCTATATGAATATATTTTTTAAAGAAAGAAGGGACAGTGAGAAAGAGAGAGAGAGAAGCAATTTTTATTTAGTTTTGCATGTGAATTTTATTCCTTGGACTCTTCATTGTGTATGTGGTGCTGGGGTTTGAACTCACCTACTTGCATGCCAGCCAAGCGCCTTAACCACTGAGCCACTGTTCCAGCCCCTCCTGTATGAATGTTAATGCAAAATTTTCAGCAAGATAGTATAAAGCTAAATTAAATAACACATTAAAAGAACCACACATAAAGGATGGGTCTGTCTAGTTCCATCACTGCCTGCAAATGGGTAGGTACATCTGAATAACTCTGGAATCATTATTATAAAGCTTATTTGCTTAGATATCAGCTCTCCATTTGAAACTTTATCTATAATAAAGACAAAAAGACAATATCTTTTGGTCCCCCCCCAAAAAAAAAGAACCACGCATTGTGACCGAGTGGATTTTATTCCTGGTATGTAAGGACGGTTTGACAAATCAAAATCAGTGTAATGTACAACAGTAACAGAATGGAGGGAATGGAGGGAAATCATGATAATTTCAATTGATGCAGAAAAAGGACTTTGTAAAATTCAATGCACTTTCATGGTAAATATTCTAAGCCAAGAAATACAAGAAAACTAGTCAACATAACAGCCATATATGAAACACCCACAGGGATCGTTATACTCAATGGTGAAAGACTGAGTTTTTTTTCCCTTGTGATCAGGAATAAGGCAAAAGTTTTTCTCATACTTCAATTCAACAAAGGACCGGAAGTTCTAACTTAAGCAATGAGACAAGCAAACAGAAATAAAAGACATCTAAATTGGAAAGGGAGATGTAAAATTATCTCCATTAAAAGATAATATAATCTCATACATCAAACCTATAGAGATTTCACAAGAATTAACACTATAAATAAATTTCCTAAAGGCACAAAATAAAAAATCATCAACAAAACCATTTGCATTCTATACACTACTAACAAAAAGCAATTTCATAAGGAATTTATGGCAATTTCATTCACAATAGCATCAAAAGGAATAGAATATTTAGGAATTAGCTTAACCAAATAAGTGAAAGATTTGTGGAGGGAAAACATTGCTATAAGCAATTAGGACATAAATAAATGGCAACATATTTATATTTATGGATTGGAAGACTTAACATTATTAAGATATCAATACTACTAAAGCAGTCTACAGAATCAATATAATCACTATTGCTATGTTTTGAATATGTCTTCCAAGTTTCATGTACTGAAAACTAAACCCCCAATGCAGCAGTGTTAAAAAGTGGAACCTTTGTGAGGTGAATGGGTAATGAAGGTTCTTCCCTCATGAATGGATTAATTCATCCACTACAGACTGTATTAGTGGACTGGTGGGTTCTATAAGGCAGCAGAGTTGTTATAAAATTGAGTTCCCTTTGGCAAGGTTGCTATTTCACCATGTGATGCCCTCTACCATACCAGGTACCAGTACCGTGCTCTTGGATTCTGAACTGTGAGCTAAATAAACCTCTGTTCTTTATAAGCTGTCTACTTTATTCACATAGCAACAGAAATCAGACTAAAACACTTAAGAAAATTCCAATGCCGTATATTGTAGAAGTAGAAAAACCCCATCCTAAAAATTCATATGGGATCACAAGGGACCTAGAAGAGTAAAAATAATATTGAAAAAAAAATAACGCAGGAGGGCTCATGATGTAGTTTGGATCTTGAATGTCCCTCAAAACCCATCATAATATCGGACCTTGGTCTCCTGGGTGGTGCTGTTGGGAATGAGTGGACACTTTAAGAGCTGAGGCCCAGTGTAAAGTCCTTAGGTCATTGAAGTTGTACCCTTGAAGGAGACTATGGAAACTGGGCCTTTCTAGTTCCTTTTGTGCTCCCTTGTTCATGTGATGTCTTGTACCACAATAGATAAAACGTTTTGGGGACAGTTCTTCATGGACTGAAACTTCCAAAAGTGTTTGTCAAAATAAATCTTTTATCTTTGTAAGTTAGTTATCTGAGGCACTGCACTAGAGTGATGGAAATCTAACACATCTCACACTTCCTAATTTCAAAACTTACTATAAAGCCACAATATGCAAAATGGTATGCATTCATATAAAGACAGACATATTGACCAATGTAGGTGAATAGAAGGCCCTGCATTAAACTCTCAAATACAGGATCAAATAATTTTCAACAAATGTGCCAAGAACATTCTGTACAGAAAAGATTCTCCTTTCAAATGATGTTGAAAAACCTGAATAACCACATGAAAAAAGTGGAAGTACAACCTTACATGACACCACATATAGAAAGAACAATGGCAAATCACTCAAAGTGGATCAGAGAATTCTATGTGAGGCCTAACACTGCAAAAACCTTAGAAGGAAAGATAGGGCAAAAGCTTTAGAATACTGGAATGGGCAGTGACTTTTTGCATATAACATCAATGCATAGATAATAAAAGGAAGTAGACATGTTGTATGTTTCATAAAAAAAAATTTTAAAAATTTTTGTAGCAAAAGATAGTATCCACAGAAAAAGGGAAACCTGCAACATAATTGCAGATCATATATGTGGTAAGAGATTAATGTTTGAAATGTATAGAGAGAATTCATTTAATTTAATAGTGAACAATTCAAACAGTCCAATTCAAAATGTGTAAAGAACTTGAATAGACATTTCTACAAGGTAGTTAGATCAAATTGCAAACGCTTCCCTTCATACTGTTGGTTGAAATGTGAAATGATAACAGCTATATTATAAAACTAATGTGAGAGCCTCAAAATTTTAAAACATATATAATTTGATCTAGGAATTCTTCTGGGTATTTACCCAATAGGATTGAGAGCAGGGGCTCAGAGACAGATTTTTATGCCCATATCCATAACTGCATAATTCACAATAGATAAAATATGAAAGTAATCCAAATATCTGTGGATGGATGAATATCTAAATGTTCTCTCTATATTACATAAATCATTATACTATTGCTATATATATTATATGCACACATATTATAATATTCATTACGTCTAATGGATAGATCAATAGATAAGCACCATGTTTTCTTTGTATTATATTTTACATAATTATACTATTTCTATATATTATGTATAGATAATGTTTTCATACACACAGAGAAATGTCATTCTGCCTTAAAAAGGAAAGAAATTTGATATGTTCTACAATATGTGTGAAACAAATTAGTCATGAAAAGGCAAATTCTGCCCTTATATGAGGTACTTAGGGTAGTTAGAATTATAGAAACTGAAAGTGAACTAGTGATTATCAGGGCCTCTGGGAGGGAAAGAATGGGCTATGTTTAGAATTTCAGTATAGTAAGACAAAAACTGTTCTGGGAATGGTGGTGGGGTTCATGCAACATTATGAATGTAATTCTTTATCACTGAACTGTATATACAACGATGGTTAAGACAGTAAATTTTGTAAACACAAACAATGCAAAGAAATTCTGAAAAACCTAAAACTTGTACATTAAAGCTCATCGAAGCATTATTTCTAATAGCTCTAAAGTGGAGACAACCCAAATAACTAACAACTGATGGGCAGGTAAGCAAATGGAATATCTATAATATCTATCTAAGGAAACATTATTTGGCCATGAAAAGTGATAAAGAACAGATACATATTATAGTGAGGAAGAACCTTGGAAATAGGATGCTAAGTTAAAGAAGCCAAACACAGAAGATCACAGGTTACGCAATTCCATTTGTACTTAAAGTTCAGAATAAGCAAATCAGAGAGAAAGCATATAGAGTAGTAATTGCCAGGGGTTAGAGATGGAAGAATAGGAAATGACTGATTAATAGATTTAGGGTTTCTTTTTGTGTTGATTAACTTGTACTAGAATTAGGTCATGGTGATGATTACATGTGATTAATTACCGGAAATCACTGAACTGACACTTCAACGTGTTTGAAATGATGAGTTTCATATTAGGTGAGTTTTGCCTAAATAAATAATAAGTATTAGCCACAAAGTAATTTCCACATAAAAATAAACCACGCCTAGTGATTTAGAAAGAATAACCTTTCTGAAGCCAGACACGCTAGTGATTCAGGGGACTTTTTTTTTTTGTCTGTTTTTGTTATTTTTACAGATCCTTTTCCCTTAAGGAAATATAATGCCCAAACATTTTTAACACAAATTTTTATATAATTTGTATACCATATAATTGACCCATTCAAATTATATAATACAGTGTTTGAAGCATCTTTATAAAGTTGTGCAAACATCACCATCTCCTCCCTGCCTCTGCCCCGCTGTGTGACAAATATCAATTGACTTTTCTCTTTCGGTAGACTTGGTTATTTTGGAATTTCATGTGGAGGGAAGAACACAATCCCTTATGACTAACTTCTTTCACTCACCCTACTATTCTCAAGGCTCATAGATTTTGTATCACTACTTCATTCCTTTCTGTTGACAAATAATATTCCATTGGCTGATACGTCCAAACGTGTTTATTCGCTCATCCATCCGTCAGGGGACATGCTGGCTGAGTGTGGGGTTTTGGGTTGTGAGGAATAAGGTTGCGTGAATGGACTTATACAGATTTTTGCAGGAACTGATGCTTCGACTTCTCCCAGGTATATCCTTAGAAGTGGAATTGCAGAGCGGTATAGTCACTCTACCTTAACAGCATTTTGAAGAACTGCCAGACTCCGCTACCAGATAGCTGCACCATTTCCCATTCCCTCTGGCAATGTATGAGGGCCCCAAATTTTTTATATCCCTCTTCCCAGCTGCTGTTGCCTCTCAATGTTTGATACAGCCATTATAGAGGATAGGAAGTGATAAACCATTGCAGTTTTGATTTGCATTTTCCTGAACATGTTCTCATGTGCTTTTTGACTATTTGTATAGATTCTCTGGGAAAATGTCTATTAAGATCCTTTGCCCATATCATTCTTTATTATTGAATTATAGGGATTATTAAATATATTCTGAATAAAGTCCTTTGTCGTATAAATCTCCTGCAAACGCTTTTCCCGTTATTTGGGTTGTGTTACTCACCTTCATGCCATATCCTGGGAAGATTAAAACATACTAATCTTGATGAAGTCCAACTCGTGCATCTTTTCTTTTATTGTTTATGCTTTTGGTGTTGTTCTACTTTTGCACAAGCTCTTTAAGACTTGCTTCTATTTCTTCTCCTGAGATTCTACTTTTAGTTCTTATGGTGCTTCCACATATCATTTCTGGTTCATTCTTTGGTATTCTGTGGGGTAGCAAGGTCAGTTTTGTGCTTTTTTTTCCATGTGTATTCCCAATTGTTTTAGCGCAAGTGTTTCAAAAAAGATGTTTTATCTCCATTTGATTGTTTTGACACTTTTGTTTGAAAATTGACCTGTAATGTTAAGATAAAAAGTGAGGTCATGAATTTAAGATCATATTGTTTTTTCTACTAGATCGGTATAGATACAAATTTCCCTCTAAACACCGCTTTAGTTATGTATCATGCATTTTGTGATATTTAGTTTTTACTGATAGCACATTACTTTAAAATCTCCTTTGTGACATCTTCTTTTCTTTTACAGTATTGGTTTCAAAATGTGCTGTTTAATTTCTACATATGAGTGATTTTCTTAATGCTTTCTGTCTTTGATATTTGATATTTTTTCTTTTGTTTCATACAACAATTTTTATCTTTCCCTTCTTATTTGGTGGTTTCTACCATTTTGCATTTTTTTAAAAATTTATTGAAGTGTTGTGTTGTTGTATTATCATAAATGCATATGTAGTAACAATATGATACGCCCCCGATCCTAATCCAGAATCACCCCCCACATCACCCACAGCCCAGTTTCTTGACTTTTCTATATTTATCTCCTATAATAGATATAAATGTCTTTATATATATATATATATGTACATATATGTATATATACATATATATTAGTTTATTACATATATATGTGTGAGTGTGTGTGTGTATGTAATTGTGCATTTTCCAGAATTAAATGACTGCATAAGTATTATTTGGCTTCTTTTTTCTTTCATTTAGCATAATATTTTATTTTATTTTATTTTATTTTTGAGCAACCTTACAAGATTTTAACAAAATAATATAAAGTGTGTATATATTCTGGATACTGTATTTATCCCCAGGAGTGCCCCCCCAATTACCCTCCCTTATCCCTCCCTTCCTCTTCCCACTATAACTCTAAAAAAAGTATTAGATTGTAAAGCATTACATCTTATCTGGATTTAACTCATGCTACTAGACCAACTTTCTCCTTGTCCAGGGTCTAGTCCCCACCTCCACAGATGAGTGGAGACAATCGACCCTTAGATCTTGGGAGAGTAAAGAGTAAGCTACATTCTTGATTCCTGCCCTAGATCCCTCCCTATCATTCCCCCTCCCCCTACATCTCAATGGTTCCCCTAGATTATATGTTGTTTTGACCTTGGTCAGACGAGTCATGAGCTGGACCTTTCACCCAAGCCTGGCTTTTGATGTTTAATTTAATTGGCGTATGATTATCAAACGTAATTTTTATTGCAGTCCTTTAACGCATACTGAGGCTTATGGATGATCTGATGAATGATGTATCTGAGGAAATGTCCCATGTGCACGAGAAGATAGAGTTGCTGAGTAGAACATTCTAGTCTAGCATGCTGTGTCCACTCAGATCATAGCATTGTTCAGAGCACTGGAGATGTAGCTCAGTGGTACAGTGCTTGCCTAGCATGCAAGAGACACTGGGTTCAATCCCTGATACTGCAAACTAAATAAACACAGGTACACAAAAGACATCCCTAAGTCTTCTTCAAGTCTGCTATTTCCCTTCAATCTTATGCCTTATTGTTTTATCCATTTTGGGAAATGGTCCTACTTATCACTAATAATCTTTTATTTAAAGCTTATTCTGTCTCATATTACTATAGTAACTAACGCTTTTTCATGATTGCTATTTGCATATATTTTCCTTCCTTTTACTTTCAGCCTATCTGTATCTCTATGCCTAAAGTGCATTCCCTATAGGTAGCACATATTTAGGTAGTGTTAATTTAAGTCTGATAATCTCTGATTTTTTAATAAAATTGTTTAATCCATTAACATTTAATGCTGTTAGTAGTATGGTTGGTTTTATATATGCTAGTTAAATTTTCATATATATATAATGTCTTTTTGCTTCTGTTTCTCTTTTATATTTAGTTAATATTTTTCATGCAACATTGTAATTCTACAAGTTATTTCGAATCTTCTATTTATTTTGGTTCTCTCTCTCTGATCTCCCAGTGAACCTCTAGCTGCTGTGCCTCTATTGGACTCACACCCAGCTGACAGTCTCCACTAATTGGTAGATGATTGCTCTATTTTCTTTGACAATACCTTGGAACAAAACTTACTACCTAAGCTGATTCAGTTAAAGTAAGGCCCTTTTTGAAAGACTGGGTATTCCTAGTCTCTGATCCCAAGAGGGCTGTTCTTTACTGTCTTTTACTCATATTTAATTCTCTGAAGCTTCAATAATGGCCTTTGGTTTGTACTTCCCCAGTTCCTGTTTCAAATAAAGCTAATCCACTTAGAGACTCCTGTGACACTTTTACTTAAGGCCTAGATTTTCCTCTGGGAAGAATCTCTACACAGTACTGCAAAAGATCTGGGTGTGAGAAGAGCAGCCTGTTTCTCTCCGAGCGCAGAGCTTACACAATGAGTGGAGCATTGGGTGGTGATGGGAGTCACTGCTCTTCTTGGCTTGCCCCTCTCAAAGTGCAAGTTAGGGTTCCTGATGAAGTTGGAGTGAGATCTATTGAGCCAAAATATTTTCAGCCTGTCCTGCCTGGAATAGAGAATCCAGTCCTCTCTATCATCATATGTGCTGGAAATACAGCTACTGCTACATGGAGCTACTGCAGATGAATGAAGCCAGATCACTTTCCCTTTCAGCTTGAAACTGTAGCTCCATTCTCTAAACTGAAGGCAATGGGAGTCCCCTGTATGGTCATTTCTTCCCAGACTTCACATGCTGTGCTTTTTACTGACCTCAGGGATGGAACTGGGAGCAAGTTGTGATTCAGATGACAGTGCCCCAGAGTTGTAGTGCTTGCCTGGCATGTGCTAGGATGCAGGTTTGAACCTCAGCACCATATACACAAGGGAGTACAAAAGTCACATGAAAAACTAAATAAAATTGACTCTCTCTCTCTCTCTCTCTCACTGTCCCCCTCTCTCTAAAAAAAAACAAAAAAGCCGAACAGAAAAAAAACCCCACAGTCTTTCTTTTGCATTAGCCATATACTCTCAGGGCAACATTGTCTAAAGACTAAATAGTTGTTTTTTTCCATAATTTTCAACAGTTAAAATGGTTCTTCCATCAAGCTCTTCACATCACCATTTTGGAAGTCACAATTTGTCTCTCTTCTAAAGTTACAAAAAATAAAAAGCAAATGGGACCAAGGAAGTTTGAAGGCATTGTGTGTTTCCATTCTTGCAGTGATGTCAAATTCATACTTTTTGAAATGGGAAAATAAATAAATGTTTATGACTTTCTTGAAATAAAAGTTGAGTGACCAATTACTATTCCCCACTTTCATTGAAGTAGACAAAAACAGTTATTTAAGTATGGCAAGTGTCTTAAGAATTCCAGACATAAATAGAAATATAGCAAAACCTTTCCAAAATGTCAATATGTTCTTGGTAAAGTTTTGTGTTGCAAAATGTTTCAGTTTCACCACAAATTAATCTGTAATCTTACTCAGTATCACAAAAAGACTTCATGGATCTTCATAGGCTAATTCTATAATTTATCTAGAAATGATCTTACATTTGTGTGAGAATATCCATCATACTATAGAAAAGGATAGCAAATGAGGGAAGCTTTGTTCCATCACATAGAAAAGTACATTGAAAAACTGTAGAATCAAAGCAATAATAGAGATTGAATAAGTAGCTAGGGCAATATATGCGAATAAAAATGATGGGGATGGCATTTTTAAATGCCAGGGAAAGAAGGAACAATTTTGTAAGTAATGGTGAGAGAACTGATTATCCATATGAAA
This sequence comes from Aplodontia rufa, assembly GCA_004027875.1. Taxonomy (NCBI): domain Eukaryota; kingdom Metazoa; phylum Chordata; class Mammalia; order Rodentia; family Aplodontiidae; genus Aplodontia; species Aplodontia rufa. The sequence goes on from PVKS010015749.1 coordinate 41,713, forward strand.
ACAAAAAAGGAACCTTATTATGTACCAAATATAAAATGAAGTCTAAATAGTAAAAGAAATAAATGTAAATACCTCAAATTATAAACTTATTGGAAAAAACTGGGAGAATATTTTATAACCTCAGGGAAAGCGAATTCCTTTGATAACAAAACATAAATGCAAGATCATAAATAAAATACTGTTATGGTTGACTGCATATACATTAAAATTTTCTGTGTGACAAAATCTGCCACAAAAAATCTATAAAGTGACAGAAAACAATGAGAAAATATTTTGTACTTGCATGAAACACACAAAGAATGTATAAAGATTACCTATATTTCAATAAAAAACCCAAACTATGTAATAGGGAAAAAGGCAAAAATGTAAAATGGAAATTAATAAAAGAGGAAACATTCTAATAACTCTTAGATGAAGAAATTATCTAGTTAGTATACAAGAATATTCTACTCTATACTATTAATCAGGGGAAAACAAAATAAAATATTGAAGTTTTTAGCAAAAAAAAGAAAAAAGAAAAAGATACTTGATTCACAATAACAAAGTGGGATATCTACACTCTAGTGTTAGGCTGACCTGTCACCTCCTTGGAAAAGATTTCTTCTGCACCCTGTAAACATTCCATAGTGCAGTCTGCCTTTAATTTGCATTCTTTCTCATTATAAATTATTTATTCACATAGTTATTTGTTCAATATCTCTTTCCTGCCCTACAGTAGAACCCAGGAGGTCAGAATGTCTGCTTTGTTCTCCGCTCACTAACACCAAATACGGTGCCTGGTACCCAGCAAACATGAACACTGAATGAATAAGGAAATGAATGAATGATCGCATGACTACTGATAGACATGCATAGGTAGCTGCATGTGATGTTTGCATCCCAGAAAATGCGTCTGTCTCAGGTTCTCCACTGACGACTTTCAAATTCAATATCCTCCTAGCAGATTTTCTAGATTAAGGTGGTGCTTTATACAACTGAAAAAGAGAGACAAAGGAAGATATCAACCATATATTTTGTTTATTTTCTTTATACCTTCATTATGATACTTTTACAATACTAGTACAACTATAGGGAATACTTTTGGTGCTATTTTATTGCATCCTAAAAGCCTCCCTGTAAAAAAGCAGTTGCTGTTCTCTCTGCACAATCTTCATCTGTCAAAAGTTGTTTTTTTTTTTTTTTTTTCCACCAGGCACATCCCTGTAATCCCAGCAGCTGGGGAAGCTGAGGGATGTGAGAAATAAGTCTAATGGTCCCTTTTCAGAATGTAGTCTTAAGGTTTGCTTATGAAAGGAAGCCTTCTTAGGTTAGGAACCATGCGGTCCAAGATGATCCGCTTTTAAACTCCTTACCAGATATCCCATTACACCTATAGCTCTTTTCTGTACCCATCTCAATTTTACATTAGCCAAGTGCGCAGATTGTACCCCTGAGCTCCTCCAATCAGAGTGAAGGGCAATTGTGTCAGGTTAGAGATGTAAACAGGCGGACTGCCTGCCCAAGGGTGCCTGCTCATCAGATCCTCTCTGAGTGCACCCTTCTGCAGAAGTAAAGTCTGTCTTGCTCACCCACTTCTGGGCAGGTGTTTCATTTTTTTTTACAGCACCTTAGAATTTTTAATAATTTCATTTCTAACAGGTAGGAGCATCACAAGTTCAAAGCCAGCTTGAGCAACTTGAAAAGGCCCTAAGCAACATAGTGAGACCCTTTCTCAAAATAAAAAATAAAAAATGGACTAGGGATATGACTCAGTGGTTAAGCACCTCTAAGTTCAATTTCAATCCCTGGTCCCCTGTCCTCTGCAAAAAACAAACAAAAAAACAACAACAACAACAAAAAAAATGCTATTTTCTCTATTTAAGATTTGAGGTCCACTGGATGAATGGATCCAAAATCTGTGGTACATATATACCATGGAGTTTTACTCAGCAATTAGAAACAATGATATTGCAGCCTTTGAAGGTAAATGGTTGGCTATGGAAGAAATCATGCTGAGTAAAATCAGCATAACCCAGAGAACCAAAGGTCGAATGTCTTCACTCATCTGTGGAGACTAGAGCTAGACCCTGGCCATTGAGAAAGGAGGTCTATTATCATGTTTTAAATCCAGAAAAGGTGTAGTGACACACAACCTAACGCATTTGTAGGGATGTATTGGAAAGGGTGGGGAGGGATAAGGGTGGGTAATTGTGAGGGGGACTCTTGGGGGTAAATCTAATTTTCAGAATTTATATATATATATATATATATAATATTATTTCATTAGAAGCTTGTTTGATTGTTCAACAAATACATTTCTGAATAAAATAAATTAAAAAAATATTGAGGTCATCTTTCTAAATCATATAATTAATAAAAATGTGATTTTTTTTTAAGTTTTCCTACTATGTGTTCCATCTGTTATATACATACATTTGGATCTTGTCACTAGGTAAGATAGGCCCAACCGTGAATGCCAAAATTCATTTTTCTTTATAACACATTTGGTTAGTACTTGTAATTAGCCTAGCACTCCTGACAGAGCAGGTGCTCACAGATGCTACATTTTCTTAGGGGCTGACAAGTGGTCTATATATCCAAATGTAGGTTGATGTTGGTGACCTTCACAACTTCCTGCTGCATCTTTATAACCATAACAACAGGTGTAGTGAATGTGCTTACCTAAGGCATGCGCATCAGGCCCCTCTTCCTTCAGTGATGCTGAGGCGATTTTTGCTGTTATTGTTGTTATTATTATTATTCCTACCGTTATCATAGTTATTATTCACAGCTATTATTGTTCAGTCGCTCTACTCCGCCTTCCTCTGGGATTTCTCTAACACCCAGATTGTGGCATAGATGGTTCCCCCTGGACTCTTAAGCCAGGGTATCTCAGGCATGTGTTCATCCTTGACTGCCAAGCTGGAAGAAAAGGATTTCCAGTTTGGTCACTCAGAAAGGACCTCTGTGACATATTTCACAAGCCCATTAAAAGATCCCTGTGGAATTAAATACCAGTGGCCCTCACCCATGGCCAACAGAGTAAGTATCTATTTATTGCCTTTCTTTTATTCATATTTTATTCCCTGGTACCTCCCTCTTGCTTCCTGGGATCATTCCCTAATATAGTAGCTTCAGGAAAACCTTTGTTTCAGATTCTGACACAAAAATGTGGTAGCAGCACAAAGGAATGGGAAAGGTTTTTGACTTTTGGAAAGGATGCTTGAACAAGAATATAAATGCTGTCGCCTTGATCTTAGAATATAATTTCATGGTATGTCACCAGCTCCTCAGCAGAAAAAAATAGGTTTAATGATGATTTTTATTTACTTTTTGACATTTATCTTTTTTATTTTATTTTATTTTTGAGCAACCTTACAAGATTTTAACAAAATAATATAAAATGTGTATATATTCTGGATATTGCATTTATCCCCAGGAGTGCCCCCCCAATTACCCTCCCTTATCCCTCCCTTCCCCTTCCCACTATAACTCTAAAAAAAGTATTAGATTGTAAAGCATTACATCTTATCTGGATTTAACTCA
>PVKS010015750.1:0-45326 GCA_004027875.1 Aplodontia rufa
TCACTCATTTGTTACAATTGTATAAACGTGTTTGCATTGTACCCCTATTGGCTGTTGTAACGGATAAATAGAGTAGCGACTAGTCAGGTAGGGCAGCCAGAAGCAAGCGAGCAAGGAAACAGCAGCCAGAGAGCAAGGAAGCAAGGAAGCAGCCCTGTCCTGAAGCAGTCAGAGAAGAAGCATGGAAGCAGCAGCAGCAGCAGCAGCGACGGCGGAGAGATCAGCAATAGAAGATGCAGGCAGTAAGAGCCCCGGCCCCAGAAATAGGGATTCTAGTACAGCAATAGAAACAAGGACTCTGAATGTGAATAGTCTTGACTCTAAATGTAATGCCTTAAGGGCCTTGACTCTAAGAGAGGGAAGGTGGGAAGCATCTGGAGGCCTTTAGCCTCGGTTAAGGGAGAAATAAAGTGTTTGGACAACTTAAGACCAGTGGGTCTATTTTAACCTCAGTTCACCGCCCGAATGAGAGCATTGTCCGGTTCCTGCCGGCCGTGACCGGGCAGAAAGAATAAACTGGTAACTAAGAAGATAACTAGAGACTTTGTCAAGTGCTATTTCAGCAAAGTTGAGTAAACAGAAGCCAGATTGTTCTGAATTTTTTTAAATTTTTATTTTTATTTTTATTTTTATTTTTTTGGTGGAGGTGGAACTAGTAGGCCCCATAGACTGTTTCAAGGTTTAAACCAAGGGAAAAGAATGATTTAGATAGCATTTCTATTTTAATGATTTAAGCAATGAGTTATATGCATAATGGGGGTAGATTAAAGAAGATATTACTGGGTGGAACACTTGAAATGTTATGAGGGAATTCAGAGAAGAGGTGAAGAAATTAACTTTTAGAAAAGGGAAATCTGCAGAAAGATAGTAATGCAAATAAGTTTGATTTGGAGGTGAAGAAATTTCTGTTTGCTGATTTATTTTTTCTAAGGCAGGAAAAATATCTGGGTTGGTTTGTTTGTTTTGTTCCAGGGATTGAACCCAGGGATGCTTAACCACTGAGCCACATCCAAGCCTTTTTATTTTTTAATTTGGAGACAGGGTCTTGCTAAGTTGCTTAAGGCCTCACTAAGAACCTTACTTTGAACCTACGATCCTTCTGTCTTAGCCTCCTGAGCTGCCGGGATACAGGTATGTGCCACCATATCCAGCTATCATTTTTTAAGATGCATATAAGTATTAAATAATTATTTCAAGTCTGTGTGTGGAATTTTGGGAGTTTTGTTGTTGTTGCTGCTTTTTTGTTTTGTTTTGTTTTTAAGGAACGCTTGGCTCTGAGTTCATTCCTTACTCTTATGTCATTAAGAAAGTTCCACTTTTCAGTTTTGTATAATTGACATCTCTGTTACTTTTGAGCTTTTTTTTTTTTTTAATAGAGAGGGACAGTGAGAGAGAAAGAGAGAAAGAACTTTATTTAGTTTTTCACATGGCCTTAGTTGCTCCAACACTTAGTTGTTGTACATGGTGCTAGGGTTTGAAGCCAGGTCCTCATGCTTGCCAGGCAAGCGCCGAAACCACTGAGCCACCACTCCAGCCCCACTTTTGAGCTTTTTTTAAGGAAAGGATTTGCTAATGAATTATACTTTGACAGCTGTTCAGGGAGAGAGTAAAAGATTATTTTTAAAAAGAATGGCAAGTCTAAATAGACTGGAAAGAAAGGAGGAGTTGAGCATATACGTGAAGGTAGGCAGAAAGATATTCCAAGTAGGGGGAAAAAGGCACACAGTGGCAAGAAGGCATGAGAGGACATGATGTACTCATTGTACTTTTGTAAATAGTATTTTTAAGTTTCATTTTCTATTTCTTAATAGTCTTAAAATATACCTGGCTTTTGTATATTGGGCTGATATCTAGCAACTTTGCTACATCTGCTTATTTTTAGTAGCTTACTCAGAGATTGTTTTGCATATCCACTCATGTAATTTGTAAATAATTGTCATTTTATATTTTTCTTTTCCATTAATTTTATTTATTTTTCTTACATTCTAGTGCTGTATAACATGGTCCAGTACAATGTAGAATAGAAATGATAATATTTGGTATTTCTCCATTTAGTATATATTAGCAAACAAATTGAAATTTATGGATACCTGTTATCAAAAGGACATTCTCTTATATTAACTCCTTGTGCACTATGAGTTTTTAATTATAAAATGGAGTAGTATTTTTATACACATTTTCTGCATGGAATGAGGTGATCATATTGGTTTTCTCTTCATTATTTTAATAGAGAATTACACTGTTCTAATTTTGATGTTGTATTCCTGAGCTAAATCTTCTTGGTTTTTATATGTCATCATCTGATCTAAAGGAGATCAGAAATGATTCTGGAGGAATTATTAATTTACTCTCTACTTCTGGGGAACATATATTTTAAGAAGACTGTCTAATGGAGCAGTCATTTCAGAGATAATTTTTTTCAATTCTGGATTGAGAAATTGATGGAATGACTGATTCTTAGGAGTCTGGGAGTCTGTAAAAAATGTTCTCAGTTGTTATCCTGCCATTTTTCCAAACACCACAGATGGCAAAGTTAATGAAAGCTCACATGGTTATTTGTTTTTCAAAATCATGATGCAAGTAGTCTTTCTGAACTAAAGATATGATTCAGCATCTTTTATGCATTAGATCTGGAATATCTTTTAAAGGTTCATGTTAAAGGTAGGGCTTTTGAGGAGCGATTGCATTATAAGGGCTCTAATCTCACCAGTGGATTAATCCACTGATAACATTCATAGCTAAATGAACTATTGACAAAAAGGAGGTGATGAAAGTTGTAGGAGGTGGGACCTAGTTAAAGATAGTGGTGGTGATCTTGGTCCCTTCCCCTGCCTCTGTTTCTTGCCTCCATGAAGTGAGCAGCTTTGCTCTACCACACCCTCCTTCCCATGACATTCTACCTCACCTCAAGCACAGGTTTGTTTTTGTTTGGTTTGTACCGGGGATTGAACCCAGGGCACTTAACCAACAAGCCACCACCAACCCTTTTTGTTCTTTTTATTTTGAGACAGGGTCTTGGTAAATTGCCAAGGCTGGCTTTGAACTTGCAATACTCCTGCCTCTGCCTCCTGGGTCATTGGGATCATAGGTATGTGTTACTGCATCCAACCCTCAGGTATTTCATCAGTGATGAAAAGCTGACTAATATAGTATCATATAGGTCAATCTGTCTCTGGTTACTAAAATTGATTAATAACATTTCCCACAGAAAATGAAAGATTTTTATTTTGAAATTCAACTTTCTGTAAGAGCATTGAACTGAACCAAGAGAACTGGGTATTTTCTAGCCTACATTCTGTTTCAAGTTAGATTCTGGCTTATTCAACTCAAGAAATTCCACAATATTATTTGATAGCTTGCTTTATGGATCTTAATGATATGGATAAGCTTGAAATTTTAAATGTTCATCATACGCATTTTTGTATAGAAACATCACGATGAACATTAGAAAACAACAACTACAAAAAATCATACTGCTTCCATCTTATTGTTACTAACATTATTATGTTGGATTAAAATAACTAAATTGTGCTTTACAAAATATACTTTCACCCTAAATATTAAATTATTTCACAAAGATGGACTAGATAGATGTGGTTTTTGCTATTTATCCCACTAAGTACATCTTTAAAAAAAACTGTATATCATATATAACATAAGCTTATTTTGGTGATTATTGTTGCCCCATCTATCCCAGTAATTGAGCAGAAGAAACTGGGATCCCAAAAACACAACAGAGAAAAAAATAGCAAACTCCAGTAAAGCCTTTTTACCTGGAGACCAGGAAAGGGGAAGCTGGAAAGACCAGAAACTTTTAGACAATAATCACTTTATTTTAGGCAAACAACACACACAAAAATGGTGATCCTATCACTATACACACCAGCAAAGGCCAAATGGGGAGCTTAAACTTCCACCTGTGTAAGATTGTAAGATGGATCTTAAAACTGCTGCTGGGTAGTGTCAGCACAGGTAGAATATTCATCCACCTTGGCTGGTAATGCATACCTGCCCCATCCTGCCAATAATTGTGGAGACCATGTGGAGAAGCTGGATTTCTACCCCTACCCCACAGGAAGAAGCCATCCCACCACTTTCCAGCTAGGATAGTGTCAGCAGAGGCCTAGTGCCAAGCCAGAACTTTTACCACTGTCCACATTCCAGCCTTATGGTGTCACCAGAAGCAAAATAAGGAGCAGTAAAAGGACATTCTTGTCCCTCCTAGCCATAGTGATATCAATAAAGGTGTAGTGAGGAACTAGAACTTCCACCCCACCAAGCAACAAACAGGAGACTCTCACCTCCTCAGTATCTAGAGAGGGAGTCTGGGTGATCTGGGTTTCTATTCTGCTAGGATATAATGAGGTAGTACCTACTCATCCTCCATTACAGCAATATCACAACAAGCCAGATGAAAGAAAAGATTCACGTAAGATCCAGATTTTCATAACATAATACTAAAAATGTTTAGGTTATAACAAAAGATATTCAATACACCGAGGACCAAAATGATTGTTTGAATGAAAAAAAGACAATAGTAGACAACAATTTAGTGACAGAGTTGTCAAAATTATCTGACAGACAATAAGGCTGATAAAGTATGAAAATATTTCAATGAGCAATTATTAAAATGTTCAAAACAAAAAAGTCTAAGCAAATAAATTTAAGGACTGAGGACACAGAAGAGACAAAGTAAAACAAATGGAAATTTTATACCTATGAAATGTGGCAAAGGTGGGAAGGTCCTCTGGATGAAAAGACAGACTCCATGTTAGGAGATGGGCTCTTGGCTCTGAGGCCCCCTTCCCTGAGAAGTCTGCTCTATCCTTTTCTTAGATAAGTGTGTTTATTCTCACTGCTTACTTTACTCTCCTAAATAAAATTGCTTGCTATGCTTGCCTCGGTGTTCTGCTGTGTTCATTCTTCCATTCTGTGGAACAAAAACCCAGCACCGATATCAGCCCTACATCAGTAGGTAGGAAAAATGCTGACATTTTACCCATCCTAGCCATTCCTCTGGCCCAGCACAGAAAGGAATAAATATGAGAAAGTAAGGTTAGTTCTATTATGAAAATCAATGAATATAAAATACCTCATTAACAGAAAGAAGGTCAAACACCACAGGATCATTTTGATTGATTCAGAAAAGGCAGTTAACACATTTAATACCTTTTCACTAAACAACAACAACACTGAAAATCTTAGGAATAGAAGGAAACTACCTCAACATAATACAGGCCACATGAAAAACTGACAGCATCATATTCAATGGTGAAAGACTGAATGAAGCCTTTCTAGTCTCTAGTACTGGGAGTTTTAGCCAGAGCCAGGAAAAGAAAGAAAAGCATCCATATTGGAAAGAAGCAAAATTATCTCTGTCACACCTGACATAATATATATATTGATAAGATTTCACCCAAAAACCATTTTAGAACTAGTAATTAGGCAAAGTTGTAAAATATAAAATGAGCACACAAAATCAACTGCACTTCCACACACTAACATTGACAAATTAAAGACTAAAATAATTCCATTCATGATTGCATCAAAAAGAATAAAATACTTAGGAGTTAATGCAAAGAAGGAGGTAAAAGACTTCACTAATAAATTAAAAAATTACAGAAAAAACTAAGACATAAATAGCAAGACATTCTGTGTTCATGGATTGATAGGTTTATTTTGTTTAAATATCCACATTTCTCAAAGTAATTTACAGATTCAATGTAATCCTCACCAAAATTTCTATGGAATGTTTTGCAGAGTTGAAAAAATGCATGCTAAAATTCATATGGAATATTAAGGGAAGTTGAATAGCCAAAACAATCCTTAAAAAAAGAACAGAGTCAAAGACTCACATCTTCTGATTTCAAAATAAAGTTACCTTAAAACAGTATGGTACTAGCAGAAAGAAAGTAATGGTACTTAACAGAGAGCCTGGAAATAAATCCTCCCATATATAGTTAAATTATCTTCAACAAAAATGCCAAACCTCAAATGGGGATGTGACAAGCTCTTCAGCAATTGGTGTTGGAAAAACTGAGTAACATGTAAACTAATGCAGTAACTTGACATTACACTATATAAAAAACTAACTCAAAATGAGCTAAATACTTAAAAATAAGACCTGACTATAAAATCTCAGAAGAAAACATGGGGGAAAAGTTTCATGATGCTAGATTTGGTAATGATTTCCAGGATGTGAAACCAAAGCACAGACAAGCACAAAACTAGACAAATGGAACTTCAGTGCCACCCCTCACCTTCAGTCCAGGACTGGAGGTACCTGGTGTTGGTGCTTCTATTTCAGGTTTCTGGCTGGAGATTTTTCAGGTTTGTCAAGAAAATAGCATCATTTACCAGGTCAAAGATGTTGGTGGTGTGCCCTTATTTTTCATGATCTTATAAATCAATAACTTTTCAAATAATCCCTTACATTTGCGTTTAGTTATGTGGAGGAGGGAAAAATACCTTTTTCTTTACCTATCCTAGGTTCATGACAGACTTCCATAAAATAGATGGATTAATATGAGAAAAGCATATATATTTGTTGAACATAAATTGTACATGACACAGGAGGCTTCAGGAGGATATGATGCAAAGAAACAATTGTGTTTTCTTCTCAGTTTGATGAAGAGTGCGTAGTGGTGGAGATATATAACTGGATAAAGAGGGTATTATATAATGGTAGTATGCTGGGGGGAATTTAGCAAGGCCTGCTTGTCCAGATTCTTTTCTGTGACTCTTCATCACAGAGGTAAGGATGCTCTTTTCCTTTGGGTAGAGGTAGGGCACTTCTCATGTGAGAACCTATGACTTGCTTCAGAGGAAGATGAGAAAATTCATTCTTAGGTTTTATGACCTGCTTCAGGGGAGAAGGTATGAGTGCCCTTCTTGATTTTCATGTTTTCACAATTACCAAGGTCCATATATTGAGGTAGTGTGTCCTGAACTCCCCCAGTGGGCAATGGGAGGAAACAGAGATTAGATGGGTATTCAAAATGACATGCTTTCTTTTCTTTAATGCTTTAAAACCTCACAGTTTCCTCTAGTTATTCCATTTATTTATTTATTTATTTATTTGCTTCTAGTCCTTTTAAAAATACCTAACTTACAGGCTGGAACAGTGGCTTGGTAGTTACTGCACTTGCTGGCATGCGTGAGGATGCGGTTCCAACCCCAGCACCACATACACAATGAGGTGTCGGAGCAACAAAAGACACATAAAAAAAACTAAATAAAATTGATTCTTTCTCTCTCTTTCACTGTCCTTCTTTCTCTTTTTTTTTAATGCCTAACTTATTTTCATTGTCGTCAAAGAACATGGTCTGTATGGTACCAGTACTTTCGAACTAGTATGAGATCAATTTTTTAAATATGTGCTTAATATATGATTTTTCCAAATTTGAAATAGTCTATGTATTACATCAAAGTGGATATTTTGCTCTTCAAATATTCCATATCTTTAGTGATTTTTGGTCATCTTTTCTATCAATGAGAAAAATAGGTAAAAAGCAATACTGGTAGATTTGTTACTTCTTGTTCTGTCAACTTTTGTTTTAAAGTTACATTATTAAATATGTAAGAGTTTATGAATATTTTCTTTCCTTAGTGAATTAACTCTTTTATTATTGAATTTCCTTCTCTACCTCTAGAAATATTTTGTCTTTGTTTACTTTGATTTAAATGTAGCAATATTAACCTTTGTTGTTACATATTCATATACAACATCACAATATAATTTGGCCAGTATCACTCTCCAGCACTTCCCCCTCCCTCACCTCCTCTCTGGTTGGTCCCTTTTCTCTATTCTACAGATCTTCCTTTGCTCTTCATGCAATCACCCCCACCTTTCTTTTCCTTTTTCTCCTCCAGTATCTATCTATCTATATCTATCTATCTATATCTATATCTATATATATATATATATGAAAACATGACCCTTGAACTTATGAGTTGGGCTTATTTCACTTAACAATAATGTCAAGTTTCATCCATTTTCCTGCAAATGGCATACTTTCATTATTCTATATGGCTGAATTAAGTATATATACATCCATTGTGTATATATACTGCATTTCCATCATTGACTCATCTGTTGATGGACACCTAGATTGGTTTCATATTTGGCCTATAAACATGGGTATACATAACAGACCTTAATATGCTGACTTTAATTTTTTTAGGATAAATACCAATAAGTATAACTGCATCACATGGTGGCTTCATGCCTAGCCTTTTGAGGATACAACCTTTGACTTTCAGGCTTTGTGTATCCTTATATTTTGGCATACACCTGGAGTTTTAAAAATATAGTCTGACAGCATTTTTCTTTTAACTGTTAAGTTCATTCCATGTGTATATTTGAGAGATTTAGATTTACTGCTATCATTTTCTTATGTACTTTCTGTCCTGACTTTTCTGTTTCTGGTTTGTTTGTACTTGTTTGGAAATCACACAGTGTGTGACAAGAGCCATTTCTACTAGAAGAACTCTGTTGAACATATTCATACGGCTTCTGTGTTAGAATGCCCTTGATGTCCTGGAGAAAACTATGTGAATTAAGGTATTTGTCTTAGTGCAGGGATGGGATTTTACTTAGTAAAATTTTTTGGTGCTGGGTTAACTTAGTTTTGATTATATGAATTGTGAAGTTTTTCATATTTTTCCATGTTGTGAAATAGTTCAGACTACTAAGAGCCAGACATTAATAAAAAGGCAGTAAAGGCAGATTTAATTCAGTACTATTGAAACAGGGAGAGCAGCTTCAATAAAACAGAGTGGGGAATTTTGGCCAACAAGTAGAGTGAGGGTTATCAGTGGATTAAAACTTAATTAAGAGGAAACAGCAAGAGGAAGATTCCTGCTAAAGACAGGCCAAGGACTTCAGATATCAGGGGTGGGCTGGACAGGATCTGGATGGGAACCCCAGGACGACGTACACAACGAAGTGTGGGAGCAACAAAAGTCACATGAAAAACTAAATAAAAATTGATTTTCTCTCACTGTCCCTCTCTCTTTAAAAAATAAAAATTAAAAAAGACATCAGGGGTGAGGGGTGACAGGTGGGAGGCAACAGGATTCTTACTAAAACTGGGTTTGGCAGTCCCAAGAGAAGACCAAATCAAAAAGAGAGTTCTAGGAGACTGGGTGAAGTTTGCTTCAGGGTATCGTCTTTACAACAGCAAAGAGGCTGAGTAAATAAGCAGTTATTTTTAGAAAATCAAATATTGTAACTTAAGGTATTATATTTTTCTGAGCCAAAATGTGAAACAAGTCCCAAAGGGGCAGATTCATTGAAACTACCCGAACGCAGGACACACGTTTAACGGGGGGCAGATATTGGTCTTCTACCAGGTGATAATTCTGAAGGGCTCGTAGCAGCGCCTGACACAGAGCTGGGGGACTGGATACAGTAGCTACCGCTCATAGTGGCCGCTACGCATCTGCCTCGGGGCTCCCTTCATTCTTCACCAAGGATGTCTGCCCTTTTTCCTCTCCAACAGGCTCTAAGGACTGCTGCTTTAAGGTAAGACGAATAGATAGCGCACACCCGCTTCCCTGCAGAACTCCATCCCGATCAGGTGCCACTGCCGGGCGCCTTGGCTCGGTGCGTGCGCACTCCGACGCCCGTGCCGCGGTCCCGCAGCCTTGTGGGAAATGTAGTACGACACACACAGCGAGGCTGCGGCTGTTCGCCGGCCTCTCCCGCTCTTTCCGCGAGAGGGTGAGTGCGGAGCACCCAGGCGTCGACTGCGGGACTCTGACTATCCTAAAGGCGGATCCCACAACTGCTGGGGGAGGCCTCTGCGGCCTCGAGGGGCGGAGCCGGCCGTGGATGGGTGCGCGGAGTGTCCTCTCCGGCGCCGGTGAGCGGCCGGCCACGGAGCTGCAGGTGCGCCCCCTCACGCCCCGGGAGCCAGGCCGCGGTGAGAACACCTAACGCTAGGAGTGCCCGGGACGCAGAGCTTCCAACTGTCCCCGATGGGTGCCGCGGAGGCTGGGTCACAGCCGGCGGCGGGGGGGTGGGGGTCGCGGAGGACTTGGCGCTGCGTGCCGGGGTCCAAAAGGTCTTTCAGGGCCAAAGGCACGGGCAGTTTCTCCTCACGGGCTTTCCCTGGGCCCCGTTCATCCTCGCATCCTAGTCCTGGAAATTGCCGCCAACGTTAAGGGGAGCGGCACCTCTGAAGTTTTTAAGGATGCAGGACCGCAGTCGGGGTCTCTGGGCTCCAGCCTTTTGTGTAAACCGTGTCTCATAATCCACCCTCTGGTTTCCAATTCCCTTGATCCATCCTTTCGAAAGAAAGGAAGCCAGTGTGCAGAATTCTACTTAAGGGATTTTTTTTTTTTTTGAAGCATTTTTCTTTTCCTTTTAAAACTTCACTGTAGCAAGGGCTGGCTCTAAAAAATACTTCTGTCTTGGGAGACCAAATAGCTTAAGACAGAACCTATCAAATGATCTCATGCTAAACTGTTTATCCGTCAATAGAGAATAGAATTGTCTCTAAAGGAGAGTCTTGTCATGCATTTATTGAATATTGAAATTACCACTGTGGAAATTAATACTGAGGGGAAACATTTGCTTGATAATCCAGTTAAGGGCACATGTTCCAGATTGAAGGAACTTTAATCTCAACAGTCAAATAGAGACAAAAAAAATTATTGGAAGACTTTATCTCTATCCTGGGGGTTTAGTTGCATAAAATTAATAAAATATGTTTTATTTATATCTGTTTTACTTAAAAAAAAAACTTCACTGTAGGTAAAATAGAAAATTCAGATCAGCTAAATCACTCGAAAGTTCTCAAATGTCCATGACTGTACATGTGTATAAATTATCACTTTATATCACTTTCTCCACTTAGCTATTAAAACTGAGTTATGAAATGCATTTGGTTAAGGTTAAAGTGCAGGAATCTTAAGCTCCATCATTTTTATCCGTGTAACTGCATTCAATGGACACAGAGAATAAACTTAAAATTTTTTAATGTGTTGAAAACATCTACTATTACCAATTTTAAAAACAGCTAACATTGTCTCTTAATGAGTGTGAGGGAAAATATGTTGTGTCATTTAATCCTCTCTTTAGGCTTTGCATCATATAGATAGATAGATAGATAGATAGATAGATAGATAGATAGATAGATATCTCTAAACACAGAGAGACAGAGCGGCAATCTAGCTGGGTACATCTTTACTCTGTTGTCTCAGTCTATTAATCTCTTCAAGTGATATATCTAGGTCACGGATACAGTAAGTCTTTTGATATCTCCTGTCTTCTTACCCACCCGCCCCACAAAAAAGTAGCCATTTATATAAACACTTATGGTATTGACCCACACCAACTCTGTTAGCATTCTTTTCACCTTCTGAGAAGTGCAAATAACAACGTTGTTTATGTTTGTATTTTGAACATTTAGGAATGTTTTTATGCAGTTTGCCTTTTGTTGGTTTGTTTTTGGTTTTTGATGCTGGGATTTGGAACCCAGGACCTTGCAAATATTAAACAAGCACTCTGCCACTGAACTATATACACGCGGCCTCTGTTTTATTTTTAAATTTTCTGTCTGATACACAAGCATATGTTTCCTAACTGAGCAGAGATGTTACATATTCATATCAAACATAAAACCATTCCTTCATGTTTGGGCTTTTGACATAATTGTTAGGGAGCCTTCTATTCCATGAGATCACAAAAATGTTTATATTTATACTTTGTTCTAATACTTTAGTGTCATTCCACACATGCATGTTAACTTTTTTCCAAATGGCAAGTCCTTGCTATAAGTGATTGAATAATTAACCCTTTCTTAATGGATGTAAAATGTCACTTTTTTCATATCCTGAATTTTTTTTTTTTGTGAACCACTGAGCTATATTCGCAGCCCCTGAATTCCTAAACATACGTTTTTGTGAACCTTTTATGTAGGTAGGATTTCAAGTTATTCCATTGGTTCTTTTCCCTGTTAGGCCATAATATCCAGTAGGGCACAGAGTTTTATCTGTTTTAACTACAGCTGTTCTGCCACAGCTTAAAATGGTGTACCCCTTACACAGTTGATAGTTGACAATGTATTTGGTGAAGGAGTGATTTTGCCTGTTTGGTAATACCATGCTCTAATTAATATGACTAAAAATTCTGATTGAACAAGCTCTCCATCATCAGTACTCTTTTTTATTAGTTTTAAGTATTTAATTGACAATATATATATATTTGTGGGGTAAGGTGTTAATAGTTTGATACATGTATACAGTGTATAATGATCAAGTCAGGGTTAATTAGCATATCCCTGATCTCAAATATTTATCATTTGTGTTGGCAACATTTAAAACCTTTTCTTCTAGGTATTTTGGAATTTACATTATTAACTATAGTTACCCTGCAGTGCTATAGAACATTAAAACATTCCTCCTATGTAACTGACAACCTTTGTATCTGATAATCAACCTCTATCCTCTCCCTCCTAAAGCTTCTGGTAGTTTCTATTCTGTACTTCTTTATCAACTTATTTAGCTTCCACATATGAATGTAAACATGAGGAATTTGTCTTCTGTTAGTTTTTGTCACTGTGACAAATTACCTGAGAAAAATAACTTAAAGGAAAAAAGATTTATTTTGGCTCATGGTTTCAGAGGTTTCATTCCATGGCCAGCTCCATTGCTCTGGGCCTAAATGGAAGTAGAACATCACGGGGAAATGTATGTCAGGGGAAAGCTGTCTAATGGTGGCAGGCAGGAAACAGCAAGGGGGAAGGGACTGGGGGTAAGATACATCTTTCCAGGGCACAACGTCAGTGACTTACTTCCTCCAACTAGGCCCCAACCGCTACAGCTTCCACCACTCCCTATTGTTGCTATCAAAGTATTAATCTGTCAATTGACTAATCCACTGATGGATCAGAGCCCTCTTGATCCAGTACTTCTCAAGAGCCCCATCTCTGAATATTGCTATATTAGGGACCAAGCCTTCAACACAGGAGCCTTTAGGGAATACTTCATATCTGAATCATACCAGTCTTCATCAGTATTCTTTTTTAAAAAGTTTCCTGGTTATTGCAAAAAAAATTTTTTCCATCATTTTCCCCATAATTAACTTCAAAATATCATTAATCAGGTGTAGCTTAATTAGGAGTGTAAGTTTGTAAATTCACTTCAAGGAAGTGACAACTTATAATACTTCAACATCCTATCCAGGAATACAATGTGTATCCTATATATGTATGTTCATCTTTCTTTATATTTCTCAGTAAGCTTAATAGAACAAACTAAATAAAAATTGCAGTTTTCTTCATGTAGATGTCTTACACGTTCTATTTATTTGTAAGTATTTTGTTTGTTGTTGCAGGAGTCCCATTTCTCATGGCTTACTTTCCTTCCCTAAGCTCCACCTTCCCTAGAAAGGACCCCCACAGAAAGGAAGAAGGCAATGGCTGCTGGGCCTCTACCATTGGGAGCTCAGATAAGCTCATTTTTCTCTTCCTTACTCCCATACTGTGTGTGGGCTTCACTGCAGAGGACAAGACTATTGATTTATCACAATGTTGGGGAGCTTCTGCAAAGCCTTCCTCATGTTCCTCTATTCTCAGCTGCCACTGGATACTCTAGCCTATTGAGTTATTGATGGTGTTCAAAGATTAGGTAAGAAACTAAAATCACATGACAGATGATCTGTATGTTTATAGGGCTTTTGGACTTTCAGGCATCATAAAAGAGGACTTATCTGTGAAGGATGCAGTCATAATGATTAAGCATGAAAACACTGATAACACCAAGTATGGTTAGGTTCCCAGATTTTCAGTCCAGGACCCAGAGAAGGGGAATATCAGCGTAGCAATCAGGAGAAGTAGGGGGGTATTTGCCCATCTAATGGGTTGGAAATGAATAAATGGAGAGGATTTGGAATCTAATGGAGTTGGAGTGCCCCAATATTATATCCTGATTCCACAATTTAATAGCTGCATTATCCTGGGCAAGTGTCTTGATTTCCTTGAAGTATCACTTCCCATGGTGATGCTAGAAATAGCAGCATTAACTTAAAGTCTCCCATTTACTTATGTTGTTAAGAATTTACCATGACTCATCTCATTTACTGCCTAGGTTTCCTCAATACTCAAATAAAATAATGCAAGTGAAAAGGGCCTTAGCTTGCTTTCTATAATGCTGCAGGCATTCAGTAATTGCTAGGCATCCTTAGTATTAGTTCAGTGTAGTGTTTGAGCAGTGGGGTTAGTGTATCAGTCACTGATAGTGAGACATGCTTGATTGGAATAGAGGGAATCAGATACCCAGTTTGGCATCAAGTGGGAAGGAGGAGTTCTCATGTTTGATGGGCTGGCAGACATGGGGGTGGAGAAGGTTCTTTGGAGATATTGAGGAATTTTGGTAAGGGACTTTTTCTAGGAAAAAGAAACAGTGTCCATCAGAGAGAGGAAATCGTGAAGCTGAAATCACAACTGAGAAGCCTGGACCCTTTTGGCCTTGAGCTATTACTAGAAGTTAGAACCTGCTAGTTTTTCCTGGAATCTGGAGTTCTTGCTTCTCTTAAAAAGAAAGTAAAATATTAGGAGGGCTTGGCCCCAAATGCTTTAAAAATAAATTTTAAGTGTAAGCTTATTTAAGTTTTTCATCAGTGAAGCTGAAGGATGCTTAGGGTCTTTTCTCTTTTCATAAGATCAGGCATTAGGGTTCTCTTAAATATGCTACTTGCAGGGCTGGAGTGGTGGCTCAGTGGTTACGGTGCTTGCCTGGCATGCACAAGTACACAGGTTCAAACCCCACCAACCCATGTACACAACTAAGTGTCAGAGCAACTAAAGCCATGTGAAAAACTCAATAAAAATTGATTCTCTCTGTCTCTCTCTCTCACTGTCCTTCCCCCCCCAAAAAAATATATGCTACTTGCTTATTCATGAAAGAACATTTTAAAGAAAATTTTATGGGGACATGTATCAACTCTTGAAATTTCCATTTATACAACGTTTTCTCCTCAGTACAACTTGGCCTTTTATAAAAGGCCAAAAACTCACAACAGGGACTAGGGATATAGCTCAGTGGTGGAGCACTTGCCTAACCACGTCCAAGGTGCCAGGTTTGATCCCCAGTACCACCAAAACAAAAACAAAAACAAACAAAAAGCAATAATGAATATTAAAGAGGGGAACTTTCTAGAAGAGGGGAAGGTTTCAGGAGGATATCTAGATTATGGTTAAGGAACATTGTCATTCAGTTGTCAAAAGCCTGGAGTTAATTTGATTTTTTTTAAATAATGTTAATTTAAAAATATTTAGTGTTTAATTAAAATTTTAACTCAGCTTTTTAAAAATATATTATCAATATAAAATAACCCATTTAAAGCATAAAATTCATTGAACTTTGACAAATTTACGTACTAAAATAATCGCCATCCCAATCAAGATGTAGAATATTTTCATTGCCCCAGAAAGTATCCTAATGTTCTCTTCTAGTTGTTAAGCTTTCAAGACTAAAAGGTCTCTGAAACTGAAGTGTTTGAGCTATGTTTGAGATGCTAACCAAAAGGTAAGTATGAGTCCTGGTACAAATCCCTAGGCTACCAGCAGCATAGACAGATTTCAGGTAGAAAAATGTCCACTCGACATAAGGGCAATTTATAATGAGATTTTGTGGAGAAGAAGCGCAAATCATTTACATTGAGCCTACAATGGCTATAGATATGAGGGGTGCAACAATACAAAATAGGCAAAGTCCAGAGATAGGAAGTTAGTTCATAGAAGTTTTTGCTACCTCTTGGTTGATTGGTTTCAAAAGCAGAATGTGATATGGGCCTGATGGATAATCTTCAGCATACAGGCAAGGAATATGGAGCACTTAGTTGTTTGTTTTTCTTTTTCAACTTACCTTAAAGCTGTGGGTTGAGATGGCCTTCTCTTATCTCTTTCCTCCCCCTATTCTCTGTCCTGTATGTAACTGAGTTTAGAACCTTTTGGAATTCTTCTCTTGCCATACTCCATATCCCCCATCCCAGACAACCAGTGTTTTGATTTCTATTATAGATTAGTCATGTCCTTTCTAGAATTTCTTGCAAATGAAATTATACCATAAGAGAGATACTTTACTTTTGTGCCTGACTTCTTTTGCTTAACATACTGTTTTTCAGATCTATCCAGATACTGTATATATAGCAGTAGTTCCTTCCTTTTTATGTCTTAACACTCCAGTGAATATATCACATTTTGTTCACCCATTCCCTCATCAAAAATATTTTAGTTTGTTTCCTATTTTTAGCTATTATGAACAAACTATAACAAGCACTTCACTTCTCATGGCTATATGCTCTCATTTCTCTTAGGTAAATACATGGGAGTGAAATTCCTGGTTCAAGTGTACATTTGACTTTGTAGGAGTTAACTCAGCTGTTTTGCAAAGTGTATGTACCATTTTAAATTTTCATGAGCAGTATCTGAGGATTCTTGTTGCTCAGTAACCTCTGCCATGCTTGGTATATCATATGTCTAGGGCTGCTATAACATTGTACCACCAATGGTAATTCAAAACAACAAAAATGTATTGTCTACAGTTTGGGAGGCCAGAAGTCCAAAATCAAGGCAGTTACAGGGCCATACACTCTCTCTGAAACCTGTGGGAGTGTTTTTCCTTGCCTCTTGCTAACTTCTACCTGCTGGTGGTTTTCTGGCAGTCTTTGTGTTTATTGGCTTGAAGCTGCATAACTTCAACCTCTACCTGCTTTGTCACATGATGTTCTCTTTGTGTGTTGGTATCTTCAAATGGATATTTTCTTACATGGACAGCAGTCATATTGGAGTATGGGCCCACCTTTCTCCATTATAACCTCATCTTAACTAGTTAAATTTGCAATGAACTTATGTCCACATAGGGTCACAATCTGAGGTACGAAGAGTTTGGACTTCAACTTTTCTTTTGTGAAGGACACAATTCAATCCATAACACATTGTATTTTGTTTTTGTTGTTATTTTTAAGGCAGGTCTTCCATTGTTGCCTAGACCAGCCTCAAACTCAGTGGGTTCAAGTGATCTGCCTACCAGTCTCTTGAGTAGCTGGGTTTACTGGTGCACAGCACTGTGCCATCTTTATTCCATAGTTAAAATAAAAAACTTATTTTGAAATTTTTTCAGATGTAAAATCTTATTACAAAAATAATACAGGGAATTTTTTGATACCTTTAACCTGGACTAACATTATACCATGCTTGTTTTCATTCTCTCTTTCTCTGCTTTGTGTGTGTGTGTGTGTGTGTGTGTGTGTGTGTGTGTGTCTGTCTGTCTCTGTCTCTGTGTGTATGTATGTTTCTAAACCATTTGAGAAAAAGTTATAGATGTGATTTCACTCCACAATACTTTACTATGTGTTTCCTAAAAACAAGGCCATTATCTTACATAACCAAAATACAGTTATCAAATCAGGAAACTTATACTGATTACAATACCATTAGCTAATGTACAAACATTACTGTATTTTGCCACCTTTCCAAAAATATCCTTTATGTAGGCCAGAATCACACATTGCATTAGGCTGTTATATCTCCTTACTCTCCCTTAATCTGGAACAGTCTTTATACTTTTGAAGAGTACAGGCCAATTATTTTGTAAAATGTTTTTCAATTTGGGTTTGATACTTGCTTGTGATTTCAGATTTCAGTTTTTTAATTAAAATCTGAATAGCTGATATAGTCCCATCATTCAGAATTCAAAAAATATAGATTAGCCAGGTGTGGTAACTCAGGCCTAAAATCCTGAGCTACTCAGGAAGTTGAAGCAGAAGGATTACAAGTTCAAGGTCAGCCTGGGCAACTTAGTGAGACCCTGTTTCAAAATAAAATAAAGAGGGCTGGGGTAATAGCATGTGTGAGGTCCTTAGTTCAATCCTCAGTACTGCACAAAGGAAAAAAACAATGTATTATATATAAATGACCATTCACTTAGAGCAAATATGTCTCCTTTCTACCTTTGTCTCTGAACTTCCTGGTGATCTCTCCCTATACAAAGGCAATGATGATAGTTTCTTATGTATTCTTCCAGAAGTAACTACAAAAGTTCATATGTATATATATTTCCCCAAATTTTTTATCCAGTTGGTAATAGGTAATATTTACTTGGGATACTTCACTTTGCATCTTTTGTTTTGTTTGCACTTCATAATTTATCTTGGAAACTGTCCATATATCAGTATGTAAAGGGCTTCTGTCTTCCATTGTGCAAGTGTACCGTTGTTTATTTAATCAGCTTCTATTAATGAGTATTAGCCTAGACTCTTTTTTAAAAGAGAGAAGGTCAGTGTGAGAGAGAGAAAGATAGAATCAATTTTATTTAGCTTTTCATGTGGCTTTCATTGCTCCAACACTCCACTGTGTACGTGGTGCTGGGGGTTTGAACTTGCAAACTCATGCATTCCAGGCATGTAACCCCTGAGCCACTGCTCCAGCCCTAGCCTAGACTCTTAATATCAGCTGGGTATAAATATTTCTTTGCTTTTGCTGCTCCTTCTCTGAATGACTGATCACTTGGAACTATATAGCAGATAATGGGAAATGAGTGCCTAAAATGCCAATAATAAAAAGTAATTGCCAACTAATGTGATTATAGTAACCACACATGTGGTTATGTGTTTCCCTCATTTAATAGATACTAAATACAGTGTTTTAGTTCTTCTCTTAAGGGATAGAGAATAAGGGATAGTTCTTCTATTAAGGCTGCAATGGACTTATACATTTGAAATGACATTTTCAGTTGAAGCTGGTTTCTATCAGATAACCAATTCGTATTCTGAATTAATCCTATTTACACATGTTTAGCTGTATTAAGTAGGATTCCCATTTGTATTTTAAGGCCACATACTCCCATGACATCTTTGAGCCTCACGATATGGTGCTTCACCAGTGGTGATTTCCCCGGTTCTCACCACATATGCCCTCACTCAGCAGGAAAGCCTGTCTTCCAACTAGCTCCACCATCCGCTGAACCAGAAGCATTATTCTCAGTACTCCACCTAACCATTTCATCTTCCTGCCAGCCTGTGAACTTGTTCAGACAAGCCAATCACAACCTTCCACAATAACCACAGGTCACTTCTTGTCCCTACAAAGCCTGCTTCTCGCAGCCCTGCTGGTTCACTTTGTTCCTGAGTGAAACCCCTGTGTGACACTGCACAGTATATGATATCTTCCTTCCTGGGCTGTAACTATATATGATTAATAAATTACCATACAACTCATGTATCTGGTGTTATGTGTTTCATTTTCAGTATCTTGTACTATTTAGGTCAATTGGTTAAGTAGGAGGTGATCAGAACATCACATCTTCTCCAGTAGAAATCAAGAGCAGCATTTAGTACCTTTCTCTTATATTAGTCTGCTCTCTGTTACTGTAATAAAATACCCAAGGCTGAGTTCTTTATCAACAAAAGATGTTTTTAGCTCACAGTTCTGTAGGTTCAGGGGCATGACACCAGCTTCTAGCTAGTTCCTGAAGGCTTCATGGAAGATGGTATCACAAGTGTCAGGAGTGCATGCAAGAGGGAGTGATCACATGGCAAGACAAGAAGTCAAGAGGGTGAGGAGGTACCAGTAACAACCTCCCACTAGATCCTACCCCATAAAAGTCCACCACCTCTTACCATTACCATACTGGGAACCAAGCTTGCTACACATGAACCTGTGGGAACAAACCACCTCCAAATCCACCTTTGCATTCCATTAAACTAACTTTTCCTGTCCTTGACTCCCAAACTACTTCCCATATTATATTTATCCCTGATTCTTTCATAGTAATGTCTGTTTCCATTACAGATGTTTTATTTATGTCAGAAGGTGGCATTTTTTTTTTTCACACAGATCTCTGTGTCCTAGCCATTCTCCTCCTAGTGTACTTAGTTTCTCCCTTCCCTCAGAGGGTTTTATTGGCATAATCCCTTGTTGAGGAATTTTATAGTTTTAGGAGTCAGTGACATTCAAGGATGTATCTGTGGATTTCACTTGGGAGCAGTGGATGCACCTAGATTCTGCTCAGAGGAACTTGTACGGGAAAGTGATGCTGGAGAATTACAGGAACCTGGTCTCACTAGGTAAGGACTTCTTGTAATTGAAGACCTACCTCTTGACACCTTTTCCCCTTTAATCCTGTATAAATTCTGAAATTCATGGATTTGGACTTGAAATCCTAGATTTATAGGACATTGGTTTAGGGTATTTGCTTGGTATCTCCTCTTTCAAGGTGAGTGGTCTTTTCTGTAGAGAGTGAACAACAGGAAATTTAATAAGCCACACCGTTCTTTGTTTCAGAAGCCTTGAAGAGGAAGGGATCAGAACTATGCTGGGATTCGTATTTAGACTCAGTTCAAAACCCAAACTTATTCTCTCTCCTCCCATGCAGGATATCAGCTTTCCAAACCTCACCTGATCTCCAAGCTGGAACTAGAAGATCTGGATCTGAGGAACAAAGAACTTGCAGGGTGTGTCTTTCCAGGCAAGTGTCAGGATGCACAGGCTTGTTACATGACACACAAATCAGTGTGCTGCACTGGGGGAAAATCACTGCAGGGATCCTTGGGTCTGCAGAGACTGGTGCCAATTGATATGTATTCTGCAGGCAACCCTGCATTACTAATGGGACACATTCTTAGCTCTTGCTATGTCCTTGTCCTGGAGGGAAGTAATACATTATGAGGATTAAATGAGTCCCTGCATTTGTAGCACTTGTACGTTTCCTTGAACATAACGAGTGCTCAGTAAATGATAGAAGTCACTGCCTCTTCTCTCTTCATCTGGACTTTGAATTGAATCTGTCATTCTATCTCCCTGAGTAAGATGTCTCCTCTTAATGTCTTTCATGAATTTTTTTCCCAGCTATAACCTATATTCCTAACTTCCCTTCCCTTGTTTATTTAAACATTTGGAATGTTGTTTCACATTTAAAGGTAACCAGCATTTCTCTTTCTCTGCCTCATATAATTGTTGTATATAGTCTACATTTAAAAATATGAAAAATGACTTTAGCTTCGTTTTCATTTGTAGCAGCCTTCCATGTTATGTATTTCCTTTCTCATTCCAAAAATTTTAATATTAATCTATGACCCATCCAGTTCTATTTACTTCTTAATGTTTAAAGCTTCTTAATCTATTATCTGGTCACTAACCCACATCACAACCAAAAATTCTCTTTTAGATGTTATCACTGTAGAAATGCATTTTAGACCTTTGTTTTCTTTATGGTATGTGAAAGTATCTCTCATTACATCACTTCTTCTCTTCCTCTTTTTTTTTTTTTTTTTTTTGCACTGCTGGGGATTGAACCTAGAGTCTCATGTACATTAGGCCTCTACTACTAAGCTACATCCACAGCCCTGTAGTTTCTTTTTGTACATTTTTAATTAAAGACTTAGCAAATATTTATTTAATCTCTAGATAGTATAGTTCTTAGTTTCATTAGATAAAAGAAATCATTAAAAGAACATACTCTAGTATGGTGGCAAAGTAACAACTTTGCCTTGCAGAAAGTAAGGTAACAATTTGAGCAAAACAAGTTATCTAGGCACAGGAGCATAGATTCAGGTTGCCTGGAACAAATGTTCCAAAGAAAAAGCAACTTGATAGAGAACAAAGGTAAATCAATACACTGAATAAATATAAGCATGAGGATATTACATAGGCAGGTTAAGGTACAGTGGGGAAATTTGACCACTACACTGAATGGTATCTTAGTGATATAGGAGATCATGTTTTGTTCTTGGCTTTTGTGCTGTTGCATAAAATTTCAGACAAGACCTGAGACTTAGTAATAATATACCAAAGTTTATTAGAAATGTAAGGAGAAGGGAAAAAAGATAGTCTCAAGAGAAAGTGGGTCCTCTCAGGAAGGAGAATGACAATGAACCCCCTTTGTTTCCCTGTTTTATTAGACATCTTAGGAAAGTTTCTAGGCAGTTCCATATAGGTCCTACCTTTCATCTTTTGACTAACAGTAGGATTGTATCAGATTTTTAAGTCCCTGCTGCACATGGTCTTACCTATAGGTTCCCAAGCAAAACTCATGGGGGGGGATGGAATTTTACTATTATAATGACATATTCAATTTAGATCTACAGGCAACTCTAGACTACATTGATCTGTTTTGATGGGTTCTAATTGGAACTTGTTCTTATAGATTTTATGGTCAGTGGTCCTTGCTTTTAATTATCCTATCTTCCTGAGTCCTGGAATCTTTGGTTTATATAAAGGTAATAAAAGTTCCCCCTTCAGGGTAACTTGTTTTCTTTTGATGACAGAGAGTCCCTGACAGTAGTTTTGCAGATTACAGGTTGTTTGCTAAGGAATGAAACATATCCTATTGTCTAGGGTAGGGCCAGAGTGGTCTTAGGTAAATTAATTTTTTAAAATAAAGCATGAGGGGTAGATACAGTATTCCCTTAATGCCATTTGCTAATGTCTGCTGCCTTTCATTACTGTATTATTAGTGAGAAGATTGGTCAAGTCACAAATCTGTTCTTTGTCAAGCTATGGATGGCCAGTTACATCTTATATATTCTGAAAGGTTTTCCTATTAGATGCAAAAGTCAAAAGCAATGGCTTGTTTCCTAAAGGCTGAAATAGCCCTTTACACCTCTGGTATCTTCCATTGCAAGCCCCCATTAACCTTTCCTGGAAGAAATTCCTTGAAGCAATTCCATCACAGTAGTTCCTTAAGGAATACTTAATCTCACAACAGGAAAAAATAACCTTAGGACATCACTGCTGGTTTCCAGTAAGCTTTCTAAAGACACAAGGAGTAGTGTCACAGTGTCAAAGGATATGTACATTTTAGTGGGTCTTGCTACATACTCTACAACTCTGGATACTATTTTATGTTTTTAATGCTAATTTATTTGGTATAACATGATCTCTTGTGGTAGGTTTAATCACTTTTATTATAACTGTCTATGACTTTTATTACTGTTTTTGTATTTATTCTTATGTAAATGACCTATTCCACAAATGTCTGTTCAATACTAGGCACTGTTCCTAGCAGTGGAAATATAGCAATAAGCAAAACAGGCAGTTGCTTTGAGGTACTTGTATTCGAGAGGAGGACAAAATATACTAATAAAAGAAGAAAGTGGGAGAAAGAGGAAGTAGGGAAGAGAGAAAAGAAAGGGAGTTAATATAATATGGTTGTAGATGCTGTGCATAAAAATAAAGCAGCATAAGGGGAAGAGTTTAGTTAGTAGGAATGCTTTTTTATAGGAGTATTAAGGGAATAGGGTGACTTTTGAACAGATACTCAAATAAATTGACAGGCCATATGGAAAGACATTCTGGGTACCGGGGACAGCAGGCGCAAGGACCCTGTGGAAAAAAATCTGTTTCTACTGAGATTTTTCAAAATTTCTGTGAGCTGTCTTCTTGTATCGAGTGTTCCTTCTTTTTTAATAGCAATCTTTTTTAATGTATACATTAACTTCTCTTGTTTGTGTGAAGATATTTAAGATTTTTTAATTTTTTGGTTGTTTGGGAGGTTGTTGGTATATGCATGTACCATTTTTCTCACTCTCTAGATTATTTTAGTTAGTTTATTAAGGGTTTTGTTGTAACTTTGCTGTCATTTGGTTGGTTTTCAGAGATAGCAGGGGGAAACACATATTTGCTATAGTGTTTTCCTCTCTCATTTCTTTATCTCCCTTTCAGGCTTCTCCATTGGGTTGGATCCTAAAGATTCTTCATTTATTATTATATTGCACACCATCTCTTATTTGTCTCTTTAAGTATCTGTCTGCACACTAGCACCGAGCTTGTTATTGAGCATATGTTTCTTTATATCCCATGCCTACCCCATTACCTGCCAGAGTAAGTATTCAAGGTATTTATTTAGTGAATATTGAATGATACCAAGTAAAATTTTAAAAAAATCAGTTGAAAATGTGGCTTTCAGAGTCATAATCATCACATTTGTGAAACTTGTGTCAATGAAAATTGTTTAATTATCAGGAACATTGTTTAAGAAGGGCAAAAGCAACCCAGATGAACCTCAAGGCCAGTCACATTTAGCTGGAGGCCACAGTTGCTCTGTAACGGTGACAGAAAGAGTTTTCAGAAGAGAAGAGGGTTGCCAGGAAAGCTGGGTCAAAGGAAGAGAGAAAAGCAGAGGGAAAACAACAGTGTTGAGTTAGAAAGAAAAAATGCCTGTGTACTTGGTGACAAATGTCCTGCCACCCTGGGAAAAACCATTTTAGTGCTGAGGAAAAATATACTGAGGTGGAAAAGTGACAGAGAAACAAACAAGAAGGAACAAACAAGTGAGCAGATGAAGGAAAAGCAAGTGAGTACAGACTGTCATTTCAACAAGGTAAGCTCTGAAGGAAAAGGAAGGGAAAACAAGAACTGAAAGAAGCCAGAGGTAGAGTGCCTTTGGTATGCTTTTTTTTTTTTTAAAGAGAGAGGGACAGTGACAGAGACAGAGAGAGAAACAACTTTATTGAGTTTTCACATGGCTTTAGTTGCTCCAACACTTAGTTGAGTATGTGGTGCTGGGGTTTGAACCCGGGTCCTTGTGCTTACCAGGCAAGCGCCGAAACCACTGAGCCACCGCTCCAGCCCCTTTGGTATGCATTTTAACAAGGGAAAAACTTGAATGTAGTTTCAAGGACAGAAGTATCTGTTGGCGAAAGTGAAACTATAAAGATGAAGAAAAGTAGAGGCATGGAATGAGGCCCAGACAACATGATGACTTGCAAACTCCAGATCTTGTTCTTTCCAAATTTTCTTGGATATTATTGCCAGATTAATCTATCATTTAGTCCTCATAGTATCCTGTCCAAGCCAAGAAGTGAAAGTATCAACTGAGTACTGTGCCCGTCTCTTCCCCAGTGATCAGCTGATTTACTCATCATAGGAAACCTACAGGGTAGATATTGTTAGCCCCTTTATGGTGGAAGAAATGGACTCAGAGAGATGAAATAACGTGCCATATTTTGAACATAGGTACTTTATTTTGTTTTAGTCTTCAAGTTTAATACTAATGAAAAAAAAACATAACTTCCTTTCTTCGCCTTGCTATGACTTCTTATTTACTAATAAACTAGAGCTTCTATGGCCTGGCCTAATAATCCTTTCATGTCCGGTCCCGGCCAACAGGGACCGGACAAAGCATTCATTCCGCGTTTGCCTGAGATTAAACTAGACCCACAGGTCTTAAGTTCTCCAAGCACTTTATTTCTCCTTACCACGGCTAAAGGCCTCCAGGCGCTTCCCACCTTCCCTCTCTTTGAGTCAAGGCTATTCACATTTAGAGTCCTTGTTTCTATTGCCATACCAGAGTCCCTATTTCTGTAGCCGAGGCTCTTACTGCCTGCATCTTCTACCGCTGCTGATCTCTCCGCCGTCTCTGCTGTTGCTGCTTCTCTGATTCTATGCTTTCTTCCTTCAGGACAGGGCTGCTTCCTCCTGGCTGCCTTCTTCTCTGGCTGCTTCAGGACAGGGCTGCTTCCTCCTGGCTGCCTTCTTCTCTGGCTGCTTCAGGACAGGGCTGCTTGCTTGCTTGCTTGCGTGCTTGCTTGCTTGCGTGCTTGCTTGCTTGCGTGCTTGCTTGCGTGCTTGCTTGCTTGCTGCTTGCTTGCTGCTTGCTCTACCTGACTAGTCACTACTCTATTTATCCATTACAACAACCAATAGGGGTACAGTGCAAACACATTTATCCAATTGTACAAATGAGTGACCAAATAGCTTAGTCATGCGGTCAGGCATTACGTCACTAAGGAAGATACAAGCCAGCTGGGTCAGAGTTGTTTACCACCAATTCTTTTACTAGCCAGCTGGACCTCATGTTGGGGTCGAACCCCCACACTTTCAATTCGTTTTTCTATTTTTTTCCTATACTGAAGTGTTATTTGTATAGTTATTGAATGTTTTATTAGATTTTGCTCTTGTTTTATAAAAGATGAATAGCAGACAGAAAGACAGAAGTGCTGTTCTTTTTTTTTTTTTTTTCAGGGCTGAGGACTGAACTTGGGACTTGCGCATGCTATGTAAGCGCTCTGCCACTGAGCTAAATCCCTAACCCCAGAAGTACTATTCCTGATGCCCCTATTATTGCTAGTAAACTTGTTAATGTTTAAACAATGACAAATTATTAATGATATGGAAAGCATTAAATTTTTAGCCTTTAATCATTGAAAATTAGACTTAAATCAGTTGATAATATTCAGTTATAAAGGAAGTAAAAGTTAATACATATATGAAGTTTTAGTTAATACATATTTAAAGTACTATAAATCTGTTGTATTGGAAATCTATTATCAAAGATTATGTCTAAAATATGTAATTGTACCCAGTGACTCTGAAGGCTGAGGCAGGAAATTCTCAATTTCAAGGTCAGACTTAGCAACTTAGTGAGGCCCCAAGCAACTTAGTGGGACCTTGTTTCAAAATAAAAAAAAAAATTAAAAGGACTGGTGATGTAGATTAGTTGTAAATCACCCATTGTTTAAATCCCCAGTACCAAAAATAAATTTGAAAGTTTTATAAAAATCAAAAATATAGTTAGGGGGGCTGGAGCAGTGGCTCAGCGGTTATAGATCCTGCTTTGCATGCATGAGTACATGAGTTCAAAGCCCAGCACCACGTACACAGCGAACTCTCAGAACAGCAAAGGCCACGTGAAAAACTAAAAATAAAGTTGCTTCTCGTTTTCTCTCTCCCTCTCACTGTCCCTCTCTCTTTAAATATGTGTATGTGTATACACACACACACATACACATACACAGGTATATATATATTTAGGGATTCTGTAATATTTTATGCTGCCAGGAAGCTGCCCCTAACTACTCCTAAATGTGGAAGCCTATTGATTGTGGTTTATATGTGACTTTCAGTCATTTTCATAGATCTCCTGAGTAAGTGTGTGTGTGTGTACATATGTGTGCACACAGGCACGCACATGTGGAAATATGTGTGCACACACAGAGAATTATATGTTATAGAGTCCCTGTCTGCCTTCATGCTAACATGAACATCACTAATTTTTAATAAATATACATCTTTGTTTCTGATCTAGAAGACTATAGTAAATATAGAAGTACCCAAAATGATTGTTCATTCTTTTTTGGTACCAGGAATTGAACCCTGGGGTGCTTAAACACTGAGTCATTTTGTCTGGCTCAATAAATATTTATTACGGAATGATTTATCATGTTAAACAGATCTGGCTGCTAAGTGGAGAATGTATTTCATGTAGGGCTACAAGAAAATTCATAGGAAATCCAGTCAGGCAGGTACTTGGACTAGTTTAATGTTTTTAGGAGTACAGCTTATGGAAGAAATAAATCAACTTGCCCTGGACTGCTTCCCAACCCCCACTACCTCTACCCCAATATTCTGCAAGCTCTTGGTCTCTACTTTGACCTCTTCTAGCTATAAATACTGAAAGACCTCTGCTTTACCAGACTCCTTGGTCCTGGAGACACTTGTTCGTGACACAACGCATCCCACAATTATTTAAGTCTTATAAGTCAACTGGTAAAGACCAATAAAACATTCTAAGACAACAAATGAATGTGGGCTATCACTCAAAAGTCCTATTTAAGATAAAGGGAATACATAACTGTACATTACTTAACATAAAACAATAATGGTAATTATAACAGCTAACAATCATTGAACCCTTAGGATGGCCAAACATAAATGCTATGTGCTTTATAAAGTCCTTATTTTTTAATGACATACCAAGGTGTCAAGAGTATGAAACATTTTTCAGTCTTCCCCCTTAATACTAAAGTTTCAGGTCCACACATTTCATTAATTCTGAACAAAGGCTTCTTAACAATTTTTCATTTTGTAGGTCGATAGTTGTATAATCTGAGAAGAATGAAATTTCCTCTCTTTTAAATTGCCTACTTGAATTGGTCACACTTTTGGGATGACATTAAATAAAAGTAGTAATAAATAGTAAGCACCTTTATTTTGATCCTATTAGTGAGAAATCTTCTTAGTAATTCTTTTGTGCTTAGTGCAATGCTAATATTTTCCTTTTAAATCAGGAATGGATGTTGGATATTATCAAATAATTTTGAAGTATCTATCAGGTTGATGAAATACCCTTTTTATTATGAACTGTTAATATGTTATTAATAATTTTAGGTGTTATTTCTTTGCTGTAATAAGTTTTATGTGTGTGGTACAATATGCATACCATAAAATTATCATTTTAGCCATTTTTTATGTTTAATTCAGAGGCATTTAAATACATTTACATTGTTATGCAGCCATCACCACCACCCAATCTCCAGAACTTTCTCATCTTCCCCAGATGAAACTCTACCTGTTAAACACTGTTATTTCATTTTCTCTTCCTCCTATTCTCTGTTAACCTCCATTTTACTTTCTGTCTCTGAATTTGGCCACTGCAGGTACCTCATTTAAGTGGAATCAACAGTAATTATTGTTTTGTGACTGGTTTATTTCTTTTTTGAATGAATAATATGTTTCATCTTATGCACTAAACTACATTTCGTTTATGCATTTGTCCATTAACGGACACTTGGATTGCTTCCACTTTTAAGACTATTATGAATATTGCAGCTGTGAGCATTGGTGCACACATACCTGTTGGAGTTGATTTCAGTTCATTGGGGTATAAACGGTGAAATGGAATTTGCTGTATTAAATGGTAATTGTTTTAAATTTTTTTGAGGAACCATCATATGTTCTATACAATTGCTGTACTATTTGATATTCTCACTAGCACTAAAAAACCTAGGAATAGAAGGAACTACCTCAGCATACTACATATGTGATTAAACTGACAGCATCATACTCAATGGAGAAAGATTAAAAGCCTTTCCTCAAAGATCAGGAACAAGGGATGATACCCACGTTTGCCACTTCTAGTCAACAGTTCACTATTCTTTTATTCCATTGTATAAATTTTAGACAGTTTAGTGTTCCATTCTTTTGTTGATGGAGATTTGGGATTTTCCCAATTGTCTTCTGATATACACAGTGTTATTCAAAGCATTTTGAATCTTGTTATACCTTTGCAAGGTAGATTGATGTAAGTACTTGTATGTACTGTTTTTCCAACAGTGGGGTAAATTCTACTCCCACTAGCCATATATGAAAGTTCTCATTACTATACTTTTTTTTCCCCAAAATCTGAAACTGTTTGAAATTTTACATTTTATTATGCAGAAGGTTGTGTTAATGGTATCTCAATGCAGTTCTGTTCTGCCTTCCTTTGTGTACTGAGATTAGACATCTTACGTTTACAAATCATTCGCATTTCCTTTTCTTAAGTGCTTATTCAAGTTTTTGCCCATTTTTATAGTTGTCAGAGCATTTCATAGACATGGTTTTATAAGTCTAGAGACAAGTTCTTTGTGAGTGGTGTGTTGTAAATGTCCTTTCCCAGCATGTAGCATTTTTTTTCTTAGCTTGCTTTATGTCTTTTGGTGAGTAGAAACATTTAATTATCTCAACATTTATTCTCCCTTTTGGTTTTTATGATACTTTTTTCTCCTCATTTTCCTGTTTTTCTTTCCTGAACCTCTAGATAGTTTCCAAACAATATTTTCTGTGTATCATGTATCATTCAATAGACTCATTTCTTTCTTAATTTTGTTATTATCTAACCATGCAAATGAATTCTCCTTTGTTCTTTATGTTGTTTTCTGGGTAGCACTTTGTTTCCAAAGAACTTTAATTGGATAGCTGGATATGATCATAGTGATGGGGCAAGACACAGATGTGATTTCATGTGTTGCCTGCTAATATTTTCATACTAGATTGGATTAATTTCCTCTCGGGGGATAGTTGGTGGATGTATATTTTAACTTACAGGCTGGCTTAATTTTCCACCTTTTCTTTCTTTTTATGTAAGCAGATCATGTTGTAAGTGAGGAGCCTGGTTAATGCATACCTCTTGCTTCACAATAAAGACTGTGTTCACAGCCTTTGGTTCATTGATTCGTTGTTGATCTCTGTTCTGTTGATGAAGATAAGCAATCATAAGCTGATTCTGAAATTGCAACGTCCTGTTCTCTGTCCCCATTGTGGGATCTGAGAAAATAAGTCTTGAGTGGATCCAAGGTCCTTCCTTCAGCCCTCTCTCCAGCAGTTAAGCAGTTCTCCCAAGCCTGCCCCCGCCACTAGTTCTCATCTTCCTGAAGAAGATACTTAGGAAAGGGTGGAACTCCTTAGGATTCTTTTACCTCTGTGAGTCTACTTAAAATTGAAGTGGGGAAAGCTTTATATTGTGTCAATTTCAAGTATGGTTCCCCGATAGTAGTTTATGTAAATTAACTTACCTACTCCTTATCAGATTGTATTTACCCTTAACTTACATCTTTGAAATATCAGACTCAAGAGAGATAAGTAAATAATGTTAAAAGTCATGGTTTGAACCCATTTGACTCTAGGATCAACAGTATTTTTACTGTGTCACATTCTGACGTTTTTACAAAGATTAATTTGGTGTAGAGTCCTAAGCAGCCTATGGAGAGAAAAGAAACTGTTGGTAGGAATATCAAGTATGATGTCAAATGGCTTTCTTACCTGCTTTTACCAATCCTATGTCTTCTGTACATTTTCCCTTTGTTCCATCTTAATTATCTGCCCATCACTCCTTAATGAGCTCACTCCTCTCTCTGCTTACCCTGAAGATCTTGCATCCCCTGCTTCTAGTTCTCTTTCCATCAATGGTTCATTGTTCTTTCCTTCCTTTCCAATTTCTCTACCTAATTCTAGAAAGCTTGAGAATGTTATCTAATAGTTATTCTAGTTTCATTCTCTCATTCCTATCTGATACAGTTTTCTGTTTCCTAGTTCATGGACCAATATGCCTTTGAATTTTTTTTTTCAGACTGGGAGACAAGACTTGAAACCAAACAATCAGAACTAAAACACAACATTTGTGAAGATTTATTCCATGGGGTTATAATGGAAAGGGAAGATGTCTGGCCAACTATAGGGGAAACCTGGGGACCTGGTAATTGGTTAGAGGGGCAACGGGAGAGACATGTGGGCCAAGTGGCAGTTATCCATGAGGAAACCCTCACTGAGAGGAGGGTATGTGGAAGTGATGAATTTGAAAGATTTTCCAATCAGGGGTCAGTCCTTGATACATCACAAAGCATTTCAATGGCAAAAAGGTTCTGTAATTGGAATTCCCATGGAAAAGACACCAAACAAAATTCTGAATTAATGAAAAATCAAAGAATGTTTGTAGGAAAGAAAATCTATGAATGTAACGAATGTGGGAAAACCTTTAGCCAGAGCTCATCCCTTCTTAAGCACCAAAGGATCCATACTGGGGAGAAACCCTATAAGTGCAATATATGTGGCAAGCACTTTATTGAACGCTCCTCTCTCACAGTACATCAAAGAATTCATACAGGAGAGAAACCTTACAAATGTGATGAATGTGGGAAAGCATTCAGTCAGAACATGAATCTTACAGTTCATCAAAGAACTCATACTGGAGAGAAACCCTATCAGTGCAAAGAGTGTGGAAAAGCCTTCCGTAAGAATTCATCCCTTATTCAACATGAAAGAATTCATACTGGTGAGAAACCCTATAAATGTAACGAATGTGGGAAAGCTTTTACACAAAGCATGAATCTTACTGTGCATCAGAGAACTCATACAGGAGAAAAACCCTATGAATGTAATGAATGTGGAAAAGCCTTCAGTCAAAGCATGCATCTCATTGTTCACCAGAGAAGTCATACTGGAGAAAAACCTTATGAGTGTATTGAATGTGGAAAAGCCTTTAGTAAGAGTTCAACTCTTACCCTACATCAGCGAAATCACACTGGAGAAAAACCCTACAAATGTAACAAATGTGGGAAATCCTTTAGCCAAAGTACATACCTTATAGAGCACCAGAGACTTCACTCTGGAATAAAACCTTTTGAATGTAATCAGTGTGGAAAAGCTTTCAGTAAGAATTCATCTCTTACTCAACATCGAAGAATTCATACTGGAGAGAAACCTTATGAGTGTATGGTATGTGGAAAACATTTCACTGGGCGATCATCTCTTACTGTACATCAGGTTATTCACACCGGAGAAAAACCTTATGAATGCACTGAATGTGGAAAGGCCTTCAGCCAGAGTGCATACCTTATTGAGCATCAAAGAATTCATACTGGTGAAAAGCCCTATGAATGCGATCAGTGTGGGAAAGCCTTCATTAAGAATTCATCCCTTATAGTACATCAGAGAACTCATACAGGAGAGAAACCCTATCAGTGTACTGAATGTGGAAAAGCCTTCAGTAGGAGTACAAACCTTACAAGACATCAAAGAACTCACATGTGAAGAAAGTTTTCGATGGCTCATTCATCCTGATTAATGCTTTAGTAATGACATAGTCATGTTAAAGTAGATACTTAATAAATTTAACAATTGTGGGTATCTTTTAGTTGAAGTATAAAATACCATGTCAGATAATACAGACCACAGAAGAGAAATCATGAAAGTAGACAAATCTTGATTCAGAAGGTAAAACATACTTTAAATCAGTTTTAAGTAGCTGATGTATAAACAGTGAAGTTTCATGCTTAAGGTAAGTTCCATTGTGACATACTGCAAAAAGTCTTCTTTGAACATCAGTGACTTCACACTGGAGAGAAAAGTGACAGTGCTTAACTGGACAACCCAAAGACCTGGTATGTTGTGCTGACCTGCTACACACTTGGACAGTTTATGCACTTTCAGCAGGTCACAATTTTCTTTCCTGGTAGATAAGAAATTTTGGATTTGGATGGTCTAGGGGATCCCTATTAGCTAAAATGTTTCAGACCATTATGGTGGAACATCTGTGGCCTTTTACTCTGTTATGTATGTTGTCTAGATGCTTTTGTTCCATGGTCAGTTTTCCTTGGATGTTTCAAGGCAAAATCCTCTACCTTTACCAATTCCTGTTGCCTCCATGTCCTTCCCCTCTGCCTGCATTTCTTTCTCCCCTAAAAGATAGTTTGGTTTCTACCAAATAGTAGAATAATTGTACAAATTTTAATGAAATAGCATGCTGTTTTGCATTCTCTGTAGTCATTAAACTATTGTTAAATTAGCTGATTATTAGAAAACAGTCTAATTTAAATATTGTCTTTAAGTACAGAAATTTAAATAAATACACATCTTTATGTCATATTTGGCTGTCAGAATGAAAAGGAGAAGAATGAGCAAGTAAACAGTAATAATCATGGAAATTTAGTATATTAACACAGTCTTTACAACATAAAACATTCAGAATAGTCACAGGGATATTTTATAGATCTGTCATAATTTGTTTTATTTCACACATTTGCCAAGTTCTAAATATGTGCTAGACATGCTTAGTCAAAATGATTAAGATTCACTTCTTGTTTTTAAGGGATAAACTAAGAAAGTGGCAGTGCGATGGTATAGGAAATAAAAAATCAGTGAAGCAGAATCTAGAAAAAGCAATAACTGGTTAGGTTTGGCTATTTGAGAAGGAAGAGTCTAAGATGACTTGAATTACTTATTTGTATAGATTGACCATCTTAATGTTCAGTTTGAAGGCTTTTTGATTCATCTCTGGGACATCCAAGAAAAGAATCCTGAGAGGCATTTAAATAAAAAGAGAACCAATGATAACAGGGTACACTGGGAGTACTGTCACTGGTGGGAAAAGTGAAGCAAAAGAGGAAACAAGTTGAGAGGAATGAATTGCCAAAAAATAAATAAAAACAGGAAAATCAGGAAGTGGTAAAACCACAGAAGTAAAAGGAACTTTTTAACATAGGGATAGGAATAATTAATTGTATCAAATGCTGCAGAATAAAGTAAGATAACAATAGAAATATCCTTTGCTTTTGATTATCAATTTAAAACCAATGTAAATTTTAATGTGCTGAGTGCGTTAAATATTGAAAATGACAACAGCTTTGCTGTCATTTGGGGAGAGATTTAGAAAGATAACCAAAGGGGCTGGAGTGATGGCTCAGTGGTTATGGTGCTTGCCTGGCAAGCAAGAGTACGCGAGTTCAAACCCCAGCACCACGTACACAACGGAAGTCTCAGAGCAATGAAAGCCATGTGAAAAACTAAATAAAATTGATTCTCTACAAAATAAAAATAAAAAGATAACCAAAGGGAGAAGAGGGTTGATAGGGTTTACCTATCAAGAACTTTTGGCTACATATATTGAAAATCCCACTTAATGGCTTAAGCAACTAGGGATGTTTTCATCAAATAACAAATCTGGAAATGGTCCACATTGGTTCACAGATTAAAGAAGTGAATGATTTGCATTTCATGGGTTTTCCATCCTGGTTACATGATGGTGGCCATAGCTTCACGTAAAATGTCTGCATTCACTGTAGGAAACAGTGAGGTGAGTAGGGTTAGCAACATCTGTGTCTTTTATAAGAAAAGATTTCCCAGAAGCCCTTTAGCACACTCCTGTTTATATCTCATTGGCCATGACTATTACAAGGGAAATAGAAAAAAAAAAAGTAGCCCTTTCACACTCTGTAGTGGAGGTAGGCAAAAAAAAAGGGGGGGTTGAGAATGGTATTGATTTAGTTGTATCTGCCAGCACATGTTTGTATGATCTAAGGTAGAGTTGAGTGTGCTCATAACTGAAAAAATAAAAAAGGCATGGGAGAATCAGGGGACGTGAATGAGGGGATATGTATGTGGCTCAGAGAAGGCAAATAAGATTTGCCACACAAGCAGAGGCAGGAATTCTTTCAACAGGAGGATGGAAACTTTCCATTGGGAGAGGTGGGAATAAAGAAATCATGGGTCCAGAAGGTGTTTTTGGGCAGCAGTAGGATAAGTGCCTACGAACTCTCATTGTTTGGATCTTAGGCAGTACAGTCTCTCTGGGCAATGTGGCTACTCAAGGTTAGTATTTTACCTATTTTAATTCATTGCCTCCATCATAGGCTTCTGCATCTGACATTCCTTTCTCTCCCTCTTGTTTTGTGTCTTCCTTTGGAACCTTTATTTTGCTACTGTCTTTATCATTTTCATTTTTCTGCCCATCTCTTCTCTCTGCCCCTTTCTTCTTACCTTTAATTTCTCTGTTGAGATTAGGCGGAGAACAAGAAAAAAATATATATGAAGGGATACAAGTAGAATGGGTATAAGGAAGCATTATTATTGAAAATCTAAGTTTGTGCAGATACAATTAGCTCAGTGTTTCATTCCTCCTCCTTTACCTGTTCCAGCTTCACCAGTTTATATTTGAATATTGTCAAGAAGCTCCAGAATCAAGGGGTGTAAAGCAGAGAGGGGACGAGGAGTGTAGAAGCTCATGGCCAATGATTTACTTCCTCCTCATTCCTGTGTGCTTGAAATGAGGGAAAGGATGCTATTTATATGGGACACCTGGAGAAAATATTCAGAGTATAAAGGTCTTAGAAGACCTTGGTTATAGTGTCCTCTTGTTAAGCCCAAGCCCTTTACTTTGGTGTCAATTCACAGGTAGAACTATAGTTTCTAAATATTAAAGAATTTCATGTGTGTGTCACTTGAAATATAGTATAGACAGACCTTGTGGCAACTGGGAACCATCAATAGCCAAAGATGTGTGGGTGTTTTCTGTCTATCCACCACCGCTAGCCACTACTACCACCATCATATGGGTTCCCGTCACTGTTTTTTTTTTTTCCTACCTCAGTGATGGTTGACTTCCTTTACTTAAATTAAATTCACATATAACCCAAAATAGCATCACTTATCTAGTGACTTTTTAGCTTTCTTCTGACCCCATGTGTCTCTGTCCTAATTTAAAAATTTCATGAAATCAACCTAATTGGTCCTGATCATCCTTTAAAGACAGGCCTCACAGGTCACTTTTTTGGGGGGGCAAGTGTATGTTCCTTTCCCAATCATCTGGTGGGGTGGAAGCTGTCATATGTACACTATCCATGCGGTCAGGTCTTTGAGCAGCAGGCAGATAGCCATGACCAGTATGCCATTAGATATTTACTGACCACTCCTCTGTTGTATGTGGAGATTTAGAGCCTTAAAGGAATTCAAGGCAAGGGAATCAAAGAATTGGGATGCAGTGAATGGCTTCTTTTTAAAGAAAGAGGGACAGTGAGAGGGAGAGAAAGACAGAAGCAGTTTTTAGTTTTTCATATGGTTTTAATTGCTTCGACACTTTGTTGTGTACATGGTGCTGGGGTTTGAACCTGCGTACTCTTGCATGCCAGGCAAGCACCATAACTGCAGAGCCACCGGCTCCAACCCAGTGAATGGCTTCTAAGAGCAAAAAAAACATAGGGTCCTCTGCAACTACAAAGAATGGGGTGATTTCTCT
The DNA here is from genome assembly GCA_004027875.1 of Aplodontia rufa. Taxonomy (NCBI): domain Eukaryota; kingdom Metazoa; phylum Chordata; class Mammalia; order Rodentia; family Aplodontiidae; genus Aplodontia; species Aplodontia rufa. The sequence goes on from PVKS010015750.1 coordinate 36,274, forward strand.
ATGACTCAAACAGATTGGGCCATTTCCTCCACTGAATCTGTAAAATGGGTCACTGAACACTTAACAAGGTTACCAGTCTGGATGGAACAGAAGAATATGATGCCAGGACAACTCTCCTAGATAATGTATAGCCCCCTAAACTTGGGTGTTTATGGGGACTGCATTTGGCTCCTTAAAAAATAAAAAACCAGGGCTGGAGCGGTGGCTCAGCGGTTTCGGAGCTTGCCTTGTAAGCTTGAGGACCCGGGTTCAAACCCCAGCACCACGTACACAACTGAGTGTTGGAGCAACTAAGGCCATGTGAAAAACTAAATAAAGTTGTTTCTCTCTTTCTCTCTCTCTCTCTCACTGTCCCTCTTTCTTTAAAAAAATAAAAATAAAAAAAAAAAAATAAAAAACCAGATCTGGAGGGGAAGGAACTCTAGGAAATTGATGAATGCTTAGAATATAGTTGAGGTAGGTTACTTCCCTGTGTGTATACACATTTGGCATAATTCATTTCCTGCTTGCAGTCCACAGACTTGCTTGAGTGCTTCTGTGCTGCCTGCTGGAGAAACAAGGATGAGTAGCACACTGCTTTTACTTTCAGTGCATAAGTCAGCTTGTATGAATTCCAGGATGAAGGATCTCTAGTCGCTGCTGTGAAATAGCCCCTAGTCCTTGGTACTATTAGAGTGAGCCAATTGAGTACAAAGAAGACAAGGCAAATAGGAACTTGGGAGAAAGGGAGAACAGGAGTAACTGCTAAGAAGGCTAAGAACACAGCATATATTTAAAAAAATCGTAAGGGGTGTATGATTTGAGTGTAAAGTAGAAGGAAGTTATAGGAAGTGAAGCTAAAGAAAGCTATTACTTCATCCTTACTGTGGGGGTCTTAAGGTTTTAGTGGACTGAAATCTTCAAAACCCCAAATAGAATACTGTGTGTCACACATTTACTGACATTCTCTAAAAGGCGTTCAACAATTTTAAGATAAACAGAGAGAGTGAGAGAGAATCAACTTTATTTATTCATCAGGACTTTGTTTCTCTGACATTTTATTGTGTATGTGCTGCTGGGGTTCAAACCGGCATCCCTCAGCATGAGAGGCAAGCTCTGAAACCGCTGAGCCACCACTCCAGCTCCCTAACAACAACTCTTAAGTGACTAAACTCCAGTCACTTTTTTGGCTTTTTTATTTTATCTTACCACCAACAAAGTTAAAATCCTCTCATCTTTCCTTCCTGAGCTCCGTGTATGTTTAAAAACTCAATTAAATCACTCCAGTGGAATATTTCTATGTCATTAAAACCTTGCCTGTCCAAGCAAAATTTGGTCAATAAAAATAAATACCAACTTACCTAAATGTTAAGATAATAGACCCAAAGACGGAGTTCCAAGTTCTCTCTTCTCCCTTGGGGCTGTTTGATAAGTCATTAAGTCTATTCTATTTTGAACATTTCTTAGTGTACCATTCTGGGTTCCCTCGGTCACTGGCCAGGTTACAGCTTCCATCAGCTCTATCCTGAGTTGCAGTCTGCCCTGCTCCACTGGCCTTCACCTCAGTATTCCTGTCCTCGCACTCCACAAGTGGAAATTACTGTCACGTCCGGGAATCCACGCCCTGGTGGGACTACAGGGCCAGATTGGACGCATCAGACGCTTCCTCGAGGCCAAGGGCGCAATCCTGCCACCTTTTTCAGTCCTTTAGTGGCCATTCTCCAGGACCTTGCCATTTCGGTTTGTCTCCTACTCTGTCCTTGAGGACCTTCTCTGATCCTCTCTCGTCACCAGATTAGGCGCCGCTTCACTGGACTAACCTCCCTCGTCCCCTGGTCAACTCTTCCTGGTCTGTAGTTTCCAGGGCTTTATTTCAGGTAGAGACCCACGCCAAATTTGAACAGAATAGAAAAGAATCAGTGAGGAGCGGTTACTGCCTGGGCTTAGTTGAGTGAGGGGAAGCGGGATGCTCCCGCCGAGACTCCTGGGAAACGTAGTTTAGCATCCGAAACGGCTAGGCCGGGGCTGGAGCGCAGAGCCTTGTCTGCGCAGGCGCGTGTCATTACTCTCTCCGCCAGCTCTCCTGGGAAGTGGAGTCCGGCAAAACTCAAATCTGCTGCCCTGAGACTTGTGGGAATTCGGCTCCGCGGCTTCCAGACCACTGCGCAAGCGCAGTTCGGATTCGGGCTGCAGACTCCTGCTCATTGTGTTCTGACTGCGATGTGGTGGCTGCGGTTTTTCGCCGCCGGTGGAGGTTCCTCCAAGGGCAACCCAACGGTGACCAGGCACGGTGGCCAGAGTCTCAAAGGGAGGCGGGAGCGGCCATGGGGCGATCAGGTCTGGGGAGAAGGGCGGAGGGAAAGCCGAGGAGGTCTGGGTTGCAGTCCATTCCGGAGGGCACTGACCAAATGCCCTAAACTTTACAGAATGTGTGTCTGAGATTTGATTGCAAACAGGAAAGAAAAAAGAAAAAGAGGGGGACAAACCCCAAAACAAAAGGACAGTCAGAAATAGGCATTTTGGCTTGGGCTTGGGGTTTGGGGTCCGAATCTGAGTGCAAGGAGGTCGATGGGGCAGGGCCTCTAGCCAGTCCCGGAGCGGACTACGGAAAGCCCCTTTACTCTTATGAGATAGGTATATTCCTGATGCGGTTCGGAGCCTTGTGTAAGGAACTTGCCTGGCGTGGCCGCAGAGACAGCCCCAGTGCAGCCCCCTGCAGCAGCTCGCCAGGGGACCTCATAAAGCCGCAGAGAGTTTATTGCAGGAATGATTCTTTACCCTCTACCCCTGTCTCTTACCCCCCTCGCACAAATACACTGTTTATGGCCTGCCTTTGGCTCCTGGTCACCCAAATGACCCCAGCGAAAGAGAAGCCTGCGGCCAGAGAAGGGTTCAGCCTAGAGACACTCAATGAAGATGTAGACTACTTAGTTCACCTCCTTTTTCAGGAGAAATTAGTCCATCCCTTTCCCCTCTTTCTCCAGTCTCCTCCAAGTCAGCTGTCCTAGGAGGAAAGACACTTTCTTGAGTCCTCAGCACAGCTTTAGGGTAAAGGACAGAGGATGGGTAGCAAGTGTGAGATGTGGGGCTCAGGCAAGTTATCTGCAAGGAGAAATCAAAGTATTTAAAATACAGAAGGGAAGATGTGAAGGATTTGACTAAAAGAAAGATGTGAGGGGGGAAGTTTCATAATGAGTGATTCACTTAATAGTGGAAGAAAAGGGAAGTATTTTCAGAAACAGGAGAGAGAATTGGGAACAAAAAGGGACCAAAGAATTCATTGCTGCAGGATACAAGAGGATTCCAAGGATGTGAATACTCACAGACTCACTTCTGGATGCTGTGTGATATTTTTGACCCAGTCCTCTCCTCATAACAGGTTTCTAGACGTTTCTAACCTCAGGAATCCTGCAGTTGAAAAACTGTCCGTCTGCCTTATTACTTTGCCTGTTCCTAAGAGGGCACTTCAAAGAAGGAATAGCTGTCAGCTACCTGCCAGCCATGGTCCAGGTGAGTGGGACAATGTTGCCTAAGTTGCCTTCTAGATTTGAAGAGTATGAGGTTATTTTTTTCTCCTGAACAGGAGGTTCACTCCTACTCCAGTCTCCTCCAGACACTTGCCCAGTTGCTTGCTCCCTCCTTCCTTATATTGGGCTCATGGTGGTGCATGTTGGAGCTGAGTAACTTGCTAAAGGTCATAAATGGCACAGCGGGAACTGGAGCCCAGGTTGTCTGAAATGAAAACCTTTTCACTAGCACTCTTTCACTAGCAAGTAAGATTAGGCGGTCTGAAGTGGTAAAGACAGTACCTAATATAGTAGTGAAAAGAAGGAAGGAACCAGAAGGCTCACCTGTGGAGGAGGGATTTACTGGATTCCTTTTTTGAAAAATGTTATTTGGGCTGGGTGTGGTGGTGCACACCTGTAATCCCAGTGGCTCAGGAGACTGAAGCAGGAGGTTTGAAAGTTCATAGCCAGTCTTAGCAGCTTCACAAGGCCCTAAGCAACTTAGCGAACCCTGTCTCAAAGCAAAATGTCATTTGGCTTTTTACTTTAGAGGGATAATGGATACCAATGAAATTACTTAAGAGTCTGCTTCTGAGGCTGAGGATATAGCTTAGCAGTAGAGAGCATGGCTTGCATACTTGAGGCCTAGGGTTCGATCTCTCCAGCACTGCACACAAAAAGAAAAAGAAAAAAACTGTTTCCCAGTTCAATAAATTCCTAAAAAGCTCTGAGCAACACCACTGTCTTTAGAATAAGAGTATGAACTCTACTTTAAAAGGAATACACTTATTTCAGTGTGTAAATTCTAATGCATTTTGTTAAATTATTCTAATTTCTTCACATTCTATTCCTGTACATACAGGAATGTATGGCAGAAATCACTGGAAAGGATGAGCAGTTGGATGAAGGTGCAGTGTTTCAGTCATAGCTCACTGGGTTCTCACCCAGCTCACAGTTTATGGAGGCTGAAAGTTTAGAATTAGGTAACCATATGTAGCAAGGGCTTAATGTTTCATCATAACATGGTGGATGGCATCACAAGTTAGGAAGGCACAAGAGAGAGAAAGAGAGAGGTGTCACATGCTGACAAGGGACCAACATAGAATGCCAAGAAAGTCAAACTCACTTCATAACAACCTGTTCTCTGATAAACTAGTGAAGTCCTAAGAGCCCTAACCCACTTCCACCAGTTTGCAGTAATCTCTTCTGACCAGTTACTTAATCACCTCCCAGCAGGCATCACCTCTAAAAGGTTCCACCCTCTCTGGTACCATTACACTGGGGACCAAGCCTCCAGCACATGAACATTTAGGGAACAAAACACACATAAACCATAGCAGTGTTGCATAGTTTTTCTTGCATTCACAGGCTACCTTAATTTGGTTGTCATTCAACAGATATATATTAGGGATGTAAAATGTGCCAAGCATTCTGATCTGTGCTAGAAACTCAATGGTGAACAAATAGACCAGATAAACTGGTTCATGAGTTCACTTCTGGTGTTTCTTGGCTGCCTGCTATGTCCAGGTACAGGTAACAACCCTGAGATTACCATAAGCAAAAGCTGGCGTTTATTAGAAAGATGCTGAGGTCTCACTCTAAAGCCAAAAGCAAAGATACTGATGGACTTCTGCTGTGAAGGTGGGGTCTAGAATAATCTAACAACCCTTTCTGTTAGAACCTTAGACCCGTGGCTTTCTTTTCTGGGCTTTTGCTTATCTCTTCTCAGTGTACATCAGCTCCCTTGGCTCCTCTGTTCGCTAAGAAGACCAGAGATGTAAAAGTTTGCTAAGTTTTACATGTTAGATATAACAAGTACCTGAGAAAGACTGTTTCCTCTCTGTCCTTATTCCAGAGTTTCAAAGAAGGAACTAGTTGTATTTGAGGGGACAGTATCCCAATGTACAGAATTACTGTGGGTGGACAGTTGAAGAAAAGCAGGGATTGCTAAAAAACAAATATGGTTGTACATCACTTAACAAGAGAATACATTCTGAAAAATGCATTATTATGTGATTTTTACCCTTTTTCTTTTCTCTAACACCATAGAGATTATGCAAGTGTAGATAATCCAGATTAGTCACTCAACATGGCCTCTTGAGATTCAAGAAACACGAGATATATGAGGTCCCTGCCAGCATAACATGGCATACTGCTTTACAGTAAACTAGGCATATGCTCTAAAATAGTGATGGTATGGTAAATATGTTAATCAGTAACATGATTGTTTACTGTAATTATCAAATATTAGGGACTGTACCTAATCATATACATTATACCATTATATGACTAGCAATGCAATAGGATTGTTTACACCAGCATCACCTCGAACATGGAAGTAATATGTTGTGCTAAGATTTTACAGTGGCTATAGTGTCACTAGGCAATAGGGATTTTTTAGGTCCATTAGAATCTTATGGGACCACTTCTGTATGTACAATCTGTTATTGACCAAACATCATTATGTGTTGCTTAACTATAATAGGAGCTGAGTCCACAAATCATATTGAAGGTGCTAGGAAGACAATGGAGATGCAAAACCGCTTAATACTTTCTTGGAGTTAATGGGCTGTGAGGGAAACAGAAAGTAAACCAAAAATCACAATAAAGTGGGCCAGTGCTTTGATGGGCCCCCATAGGTGACTATAGAAGCAGTCATAGAAGTCTGTGCTGAGGAAGGATGTCCAAGCTGAGGCCTGAGTAGGATTTGGTCACATGAGGTAGGGATGGGCAGATTGATGGAGATGAAAGAAAATGTTGAGGGCAAAATGAACAACAAGTGTGTGGTTTCAGTGCCTAATATTGTCACTATAATCTATGTCTCATCAAAGTGGGGAAAAACTCTAGCACAAAGATCTGGCTTTCGGAGACCTAGAGGAAATGCTTAACCTGTCCCAGAACACCAGTTCCCTATAGTTAATAGTCCTGTGAATCCTCCCAGGAAAGCTTCTGGGGGCAGCCAGTCTCAGCTTTCCAAGACTAGCCCCTGGTCAATGAGAATGGATTTGCTATTACAGGACTCCGTGACCTTCAAGGATGTGGCTGTGCTTTTCACCCAGGAGGAGTGGAGGCGACTAAGCCTTGCCCAGCGGGCCCTGTACAGGGATGTGATGCTGGAAAACTACAGTAACTTGGTCTCTTTAGGTAAGATGGGAGCCTTGGAATGTTTATCTTTACTTTTAGGGATCTTACTAGAAGCCTTAAACTGAAGTCACACAAAATATTGGTTTGGAAACAGGCCAATTGGGGATGCTGTCTTCAAAGCTCCTTCTTGCCTGTCCTTGGTGTCCCCATGCTTCTTTTAGAGTCTTAAGTGAAGATGCCTCTAAAGTGACTAGGAGTCCTCTGACCTTCCAGCAGGAAGAGGGACATGGAATCAGATTGTCAGGCCTGAGCCATTGCTTCGTCCATTGTGAACATGGGCCTTTCTATCAGGTTACCTTTTCTAGGAAGTTCCAAGATCAGTCCTTGTCTTTGCAATGATTTTTGTTCCTATTAAAATTCGATTTGAAGGCAGTGGAAAAAATCATGCTGAGCAAAGTTATTCAAACCCAGAGACCCAAGGGTCAAATATTTTCCCTCATTTGTGGAGGCCAGAACAAACCCTAGGCTTGGGTGAAAGGTTTTCAAACTCATGTATTAGACCCAGCAAAAGTGTAGCAACACGTAATCTAGGGCAACCATAGATATGTAGGATGGGGATAGATGGGGGGAGAGGAAAGGGAAGGAGGACTAGGAGGGATCTAAGGAGACAATTAACAATGTAACATACTTTTTACCCCCCTGAGAATCTAAATAATACTTATGCAATCACTTAATTCTGGAAAATTCATTATCTAAGCATTTATTCACTTGTAGGGGCAAAATATAGAAGAATCAAGAGACTGGGATGTGGGCAATGTGGGAGTAATTCTGGTTTAAGAACAAATGCAGGGGCTGGAGTGGTGGCTCAGCAGTTTCGGCGCTTGCCTGGCAAGCGCAAGGACCCGAGTTCAAACCCCAGCACCACGTACACAACTAAGTGTTGGAGCAACTAAGGCCATGTGAAAAACTCAATAAAGTTGTTTCTCTCTTTGTCTCTCTCGCTGTCTCTCTCTCTTTAAAAAAAGAAAAAGAACAAATGCATATCATATTATTACTTTATATGCATTTATGATTATACAATAACTCCTTAATAAAAAAATTTTTTTAAATCAGATTTGGTCCATTTTTTCCCAAAAAAACAGGACTCTTAGGACCCAAACCAGAAGTATTTTCTCAACTGGCAAAAGGGGAAGAATGGATACCAGAATACACCTCAGGAGGCTTCTGTCTTGGTAAGAATCGCAAGTATGGGGGGTATTGGGAGGTACTCAAATGGCCAGGGTAAGCATGAAATCTCAGCTTATTTGTGCAAGCATGCTTTGCCAAATTGTGGCACTCCTTTCTTTTGGCATAGATGAATAGTCTCTGTTTTAGAAAAGACCCCAAATGTTATCTGGGTAGTCCTCCCCCAACCTCCACACTTGAGCATCCTGACCTACATCTGTGCCTACTCACACACTCTAGAGAAGAGGAGCCACACCAGGCTATGCAAAGAAGGGCAGCTTAAAAGCCACTTAAGTGCCTATCAAGCTTCTCTTTTTCTAGCAAAGCATTGCACATTTCTTCAACTACCTCATATTTCTTCATCTGCATGGATGAAGAACATTTTATTGTCATCTGCCTTTTGCCACACACCATGGTAGACTACAAGCACACATAGGGGTTGATATGTTATGTGTTTTGCTGTATTGCTCATGCCTAGAACAATGCTTGGCACCTAGTAAGTGGCATAGGCCAGTTGCTTGCAGATGCAGAAAACGTCAGTTTAGTGCCTGTTATTTGTCCTAAAGAGCCCATTGGGTCTGGTGGCTTAAGGGTAGTGGAGTAGCTTTCTGTGGTCACCTTATATTCAAAAAACTTATCATCTTATCCAATACACTATAATATTGCACTTTCAGTTATCATTTTACAGCCTGTAAAATATTTTTACAAACATTTAATTATTGATATTTCATATACAGGTAGGCAGGAATTTATATCTTACAATAAATAACTACCTACCTGGAATGTCTAGGACTCAAATAATTTATGTAATTTTAAATTACATAAATAATAAATTTTAAATAATAAATTAAAATTATAATTAATTATTAAAATTAATAATAAATTAAAATAATAAATTTTATTTTTTTATTAGAAGTATATAGAGATACAGTTGAGGGGGAAACATTATCAAAACAGTAGCAATCAATGTATATAAACTTTGTTATCCAGGGGTTATGCCAAAGCATAGATAGACCACCTTGGGTTTCACCTGTTGCAGTTTCCCCCAGAAGAACTCATGTGTTAAATGGGTAGCTCGTGGAGGAATAACATTGGCTTCTGGGATGGTTCCCCCATCTTCCCATTCTCCAGACTCCTATGAGTTCTTCATATACCCTCCCCCCTCCCCATCCCCTTCCCTACACCTCCAAGTATCCTAGAAAGCTATCCCCCTATTACTCTAAAAGTCATTCAGTTTGAGGTTTTGTTAGGTTAGCCGTC